>CM032382.1:66440929-66483429 GCA_019023105.1 Diglossa brunneiventris
CCTAATGCTGCCTCCCCTTCTCCTGGCGCCACATCCGGGGGTGATGGCAGGTGGAGATACCCATGGGAAAGAGAAGCTTTGCAGGTTGGAAATGAGTCAGTCCAGAGGCCGGGAATGAGCTGGCCAGCAGTGGTAGGTCAGAGGAGACCTGATGGCCACAGCAGACCACAATTAAAGCAGGAATCCATTGGTGTGGCTATGGCAAAGTGAGCCAGTAAATACAGACAGGATCTGGTCTACCAAGCTGTTAGAAATGGAAAGCAGTCAGTCAACATCCCAGTTACAGCGAGGACTGGGCTTGGACTCTCTCTGCGAGGTCCTGGCTGCCTGGTAATAGAAATTCAAGAGGAGCGGTGAGATGGAAGTGATGTCTAGGAAGGATGAAAGTGAAAAGCAAGGATTTGGGCTCACTTGGTGTAGAGAGAGATGCAGAACCCTGAGTGGTGTGTCCTGGAGGGTGGTGAAACACGGGAAGATGTGAGTGCAGGGGAATGATGCAGGAGCACTGCAGCTGGCCACGCTCTCAGTTACGCCAAGCCTGCAGCAAGACCTCAAAGAATTCATCATCCATCCTCTCAGACATGTAATTTCAGAGTCTGCTAGCTCAGGCTAATTGCTCCTGGAACGGGCTTGTCCCTCCCTTGCAGCAGCAGCGGCATCCCGGACGTCCTGCCCTTCCCTCTGACAGACCTGGGGAATAACTGCAAAGGGAGAAAAAGGCCCATTAACCTTTACTGTCTGTCTTTTCTTGCTGTAATCCAGTTGGTGTTTGTCTTGATGGTGATAATTACACAAAAGTATGTAATTGCAAGACAAATGTTTAATTAAGAGCAGGTTTGTTGCTAGTCTCTTGTCTGCTTCCATCTGGGGAGAGCGTGGTTGTGCCGGTTGTCTTGGCAGCCCGGATCGAAGGTCTAACGAGCCCCTTCTGCACCCTTGCTAAAGAGGAAGGAAATAAATGAAATTAATGCATTAATGGGACCCCTCGATCCCCTCCTGCTGCCATAGGAGTTTCTCATTCCTGCAAAATACTTTGCTCAAGATTTGCATCTTTTATGGTGGATAAAGCAGATTTATTTAATTAGAATAATTTGGGATGGTGTGTCCTGCCTGGTTAGAGCTTCAGGAAAGCTTGTAAGGAAGACTGCTCTTCTAGATGCTGCAGTTATCTGCATTTAGATGAGCTTAAATCAAAATTACATTTTTCTAACTCTTTAGCAATGCCCAGTAATGTATTCCTGCAATATCATTCTAAACCCAAAAAAACCCCCTTGGGTTGAAGTTACTTGTTTAAGCATGTCTGAAAAAATGGGTTGTGAATTCTCAGCCCGTGCTGCTGCTTGGGAAGACTCATAAACACGAAGGTGGCCCTGTAACCTGAC
This sequence comes from Diglossa brunneiventris, assembly GCA_019023105.1. Lineage (NCBI taxonomy): Eukaryota > Metazoa > Chordata > Aves > Passeriformes > Thraupidae > Diglossa > Diglossa brunneiventris. The sequence continues at coordinate 66,442,312 of CM032382.1, forward strand.
TGCACAAAGAAATGGCATTAAAAATATTCCTCCTCTCATCACTCCTTGGTGCAGAGGGTATCTGGGGCAGAGCTGCCTCCCTGCCTCACAGTAACAGCAGCGAGCATCAGCTGCTGAAATAATTTAGATATGTTTTCCCTCTGGGAAATCACTGATCTTAATAGAGGTTTTTAATTAAATAATATGCTGACTGTTACAAGCTGGAAATACTTTTTGTTTTGTGTTTATTCTTTGCAGCAGCGTTTCCTTCTGGTTGTCACTCGGTTGCTTGAGGAGAGAAAGGCTTGGGAATTTCTCCCTGCTGGGAAAAAGCCCCGGGAGCAGCCCACAGGCTGCACGTCGAGGATGGGAGATGGAAATGCTCATGTGAGCAGCTGGGCAGGTGCTGGCCCTGCGGTGACTTCCCGGCGGGTCCTGTCACGGATCCATCCCAGCCCAGCACCAGGGCTCTCCCGGCAGCCGGGAAATTTGGGAACGGCTGGGGATTCAGCGCAGCTTTCTCTCGGAAGGTCGCAGTTTATTGCAGCCCTGAGACACATGAAAAGTCTCTGTTTTGGCCCGCACATTCAAAGAATGAGTCGGAGTTCTTCAGTTCTCGGTCTCAGAGTTGTTTATTGTATCTTATCTATAAAAAATTTTTCTCCTGCCCTGCCGAGGTCCATCCAGCAGGACAGTTCCAGGCACTCTGCCTGGCCCCGGGCCGTGCCATCTCTTTATACTACAAACTATGTGTAACATGTTTACAATTACTTTCCAATACCCACCACCTATGCCAAACAGTGAGCTTCCACTCCAAACCAATCCAAAAGTGCCAACATCACAGCAGAAGATGGAGGCAGAGAAGAAGAAGAAAGGTTGGACACACCCAAGTCCCTCCATCCTGTCCCGAAAACCCCCATTCCAAAAACCCCAAAATCTACTTTTTCTCCTAGTGATAATTTTATTATTACACTACTTAAATTTCTGTGGCTTTAAGGTCTCATACAAGCTGGAATTTGCTCCACAGGTAAACCAAACCCACAGGTGTTCTGGCTGTGTGCAGGTCTCTGAGCCCTGGTAGGGGTCCCAGCAACTCTGGACACCCATAGGGATGTCCTGAGTTCTGACAGCTTTCCCCTTGTAGTAAATGATAGAGATAGTTCATGCTACTAATGTATAAAATATTGTAAACTCCAAACCATGTCTTTTGATTATCCTGACCGGGAGCAGCTGTCTTACTCATATACATCTAGTTCCCGGACGCACATTAGGATAAACATCGACGCTTTAACGGAAGAATAGATGCTTCCAGGACGATAATCATTGGCTTCCCCGAGTTGTCAGGTCCACCTGAAAGCGATTATCACCCTGCCGATTACATCTGTTGAGATGACCAATGGCGCCACCCTGATCCATGCGAATACATGGCTTCTCCGGAGTCGACTGACAACATCGAGACATCTGGACGGGGCCTTTGTCCACCTCTGCACATGGAAATCAACAACGATGCATGTGAAGAGACACAAAGAAAATTTGGTTATCTCTGCATTGGGCAGAATAAACTGTATAAAACCTCGCTGCTGGAAGCCGCGAGCGTGAACTGGGGGGACTCTGACACTCGGAGGTCAGATCCGTGTTCACCCGGCACTGATCCTGGGCTCGATGCTGACTCTTTGGCTGTGGTGGTTTTGACGACCAAACTTCAGTCTCGCACACAAATTAATAAATCTTTGCTAAATTTTCCTATACATTTGGCTCACGATTGATCATTTATAACACCCTGCTGGTAATGAAGCGGGCAATCAGGCCGGAGAGCAGCGGTTCCAGGGAGCGCTGCACACCCGGGGAGCACAATCACATCCTGTTTTATCCCGCGCTGCGCGGGGCAGAGCCCGGAGGGGCCATGGCAGCACCGCGGGCAGGAGCGCCATGGGTGCCAGCGCACGCCAATCAACATTTAAACAGCCTCAGGTGCCGGGAGCGAGCCCTGCAAAGAGAGGGGGGACATGTCAGGACCCAGGACATCCCTCTGGCTGTCCTGAGCAGCCCAGACCCCTGCCAGGGGTCTCAGAGACCCTGGCACAATGCCCAAGATGCCCCTGTGGGTTTGATTATGACCCGTGGAGCAAGATACCAACCTTGTATGAGGATCAGCAGGCCACGACAGTTTAAGTAGAATATTAGTGAAGTTATCACGAGGTAGAAAAGTAGATTTTAAGGTTTTTGGTATGGGGGTTCAGGAGGCAAGATAGAGGGAACTGGGTCTGTCCAGCCTTTCTCCTTCTTCTCCTTGGCCTCCATCTTCTGCTGTGATGTTGGCACTCACAGATTGGTTTAGAGTAGAAGCTCACTGTCTAACACAGGTGATAGGTATTGAAAAGTAATTGTAAACATTGTACATGTAGTTTTTAGTATAAAGATATAACACCGCCCCAGGGGCAGGCAGAGTGCCTGGAACTGTCCTGCTGGATGGACCTCGGCAGGGCAGGAGAAAATTTTTTATGGGTAAGATACAATAAACAACCTTGAGACCGAGAAATGAAGAGCCCTGACTCCTTCTTCAAGTGCCGGGTTGGGAAAAGAGACTTTGGAGCTTTTCTCAGGGTCCCTCTGACCAGCCAGAGACCCCGACAGGGCGGGACCCTTGTTTGTGGATAAAACTGAGGGGTGTTGAAGGGGTGTCTGTGCTGCTGGGCCCTGCCTGCCCTGCGGCCGCTCGTCCTTCCCTCCTGGAGGATTGAGGTGCTCCAGCAGCTCCATCGCCTGCCGGGATGCGCTCCTGGGGCTTCTGCCTGTGCGGGCGTGAGCCGAGCTCTCTGTCGAGCACCTGTGCCAGACGCTCTGCAGGTCCCACCCCCAAACTGTCACAAATTGCTTGGCTCAGCCCGGGTCGCTGATGTTTTGTGCTGCAGTGGGTGGGGAGCAGGAGGGGTTCCCTTGTGACTATGCCTCAATGTCCCCGGTGGTTCCGAGGCGCTGTGCAAAAGGAAGATGAGCTGTTCATGAGCCATTGAAGCTGCCACTAAGTACTTCCTGACCCAAGCAGCTGCTTCTGCCCTTGTCTTATTCTCCAACATAACAAACACATGACATACCAGGCAGTGGGACATCACCCAACTTACCCACCCAACATCCTGCCTGATCCTCACTTCAGCAATCGCAATAAAACTAGGACTAGTACCGTTCCACTTCTGATTCCCAGAAGTACTCCAAGGCTCTCATCTCACCACCGGCCTCCTCTTATCCACCATCATAGAACTCCCTCCAATCATGCTACTCTGCATAACCTCGCCCTCACTAAATCCTACGCTCTTAACTACCCTAGCTCTCCTCTCAGCAGCCCTGGGAGAATCCCTCTTGTGCAAAAGGAAGATGAGTTGTTAAGGCATTTAAGTACTTCCCAAGGCCACACCGTGAGCAGATGGTTGAGGCTGCACACAGAGTCTTTTGTCCCTGGCTGCCACCTCCCCTCCTTCCCCTGAGCTCCAGCCTTGCAAATCCCTGCCTGAGGAGTGATGATTTTTGCTCATGAACTTGACAAGCTCCACGTAAAAACCACTTGACTGCACCTTTGCCCCTTCAGCTCGGGAAGCCCTGATGTCTCTGCCTTAACAGGGAAAAACCTCTCCCAATATTCAACTTAAATCCAGCCGTGGCTGAGAAAAACCTCTCACGCTTGTGCCTGGCCTTGGAGGCTGCTTAGTGCAAGCTCTGGCCCTGCACCTCTCCCTCTTCTCTAAGCCAGACCAGCTCTCCCTCCTTGTCCTGGTGTCTCCCCAGCCAGGGATGCTGCTGCCAGGAATTGGCGGGAACCTGCCTTCCCACTTTGGGAATTTGGTGGAATTTGGTGCCACCGTTTGTGGAGCCAAGCATTGCAAACCCCACTCATGGCCACGGACACCAGGCTGAAAGGGGTGAATTTCCCACCAGCATCATTCCCTTAGTAATGGTTTGCAACTTTTAATTTGGGTCCTCACCTGAGCACGCAGGATGTGCATCTTCTGTGATTTGGGGGTTTTCTCTGTGTTTGTACTGTTCCTCTGGTTCTTCTTGATTGTGGCTTTGAGGTGTCTGTGCCCAGAAGTGGGGAAGAAATGGGAAGCAGGTGAAAAATAGGAAATTCCACCATCTCTGGGGCTCCTTGCCTGCAAATCCTGTGCAGGTGCTGCTGCGGGAGCTCTTCCCCATGTGCAGCCATGTGCCTCTCTACCTCTCCCACCCGAGCTTCAGATCTGCACCCTTGGATGTTGCTTTGCAACCCCATGTTTGGATTTTTTACAGGCCTTGGGAAGATCTCCTGGAAACAGAGCAGGGGAGAGAGGCTCTGCAGAACGTTATCAGGAGCATCAGGAAACAGCAAACCAGCCCTTCTTTTGGAAGCTGGAAGCACGCAGTGCAGAGGTGGGGCTGGGACACAAACCTGCAGAGCTTTGTAGAGCCAGCTTTTGGAGCAGGCCAAACTTAAGGCGCAGGCTTTGGAAGGCTCAGCTTTTGGAGCAGGTCAAGATTAAGCTGCAGGCTTTGGAAGGCTCAGCTTCTGGAGCAGGTCAAACTTAAGGCGCAGGCTTTGGAAGGCTCAGATTTTGGAGCAGGTCAAGCTTAAGGCGCAGGCTTTGGAAGGCTCAGCTTTTGGAGCAGGTCAAACTTAAGGTGCAGGCTTTGGAAGGCTCAGCTTAGAACTGCCACAAGCTGTTCTGATGCTGGATTTGGTGTTTCCTTTCACCTGCCTTCAGCAGGGATGTGTTCACCCAGTCAGAGCTGAGGTCCTGGCTTTTCTGCAGCATGGGAAGAGGCCAGGCTGCCTCCCATGATGGATGGGGAGCCCAGGCAGGGAGTTCTTGCCCTGGTGGCTGGGGAAGACAATTCCTGTTTTTTCCACCTCTACAAAGTACCACTGCAAGGCACAAAGAGCACAGAGGGAGGTGACAAAGGAATGATAAGGTGGTCTGAGCAGCCACCCTTTATCTTCACTTTTTATCCTTTGCTTTGCCCTGGTTTGATTCCCTACCACCTAACCCTGATGTGGGGTGATACAAATGGTCTACCAAAAGTCTTTTCACCCCAAAAGCAGTGAGGAAAGGGGCTGAAGCTCTGGCTCCTCTCTGCACCCACATCTGGGGGATGATGCCTGGGAGGGGACCTGGGCAGTGGTGGCACTGGTGGCTGCAGGGGGGCCTCTTGCAAAGATGGTCAGTTCTAATTTATTCCTACCTCTGACCCCAGAAACCACAAAAGGGTGCTTAGAAATCTCCAGCTGAACCACTTCTTTTTAAAAAATGCACCAAGCTGCACCCAGATCCAGCCAGTGGTGGGTCCCTCCTGCTTGGTGTGGCCACCAAATCCTCTGTGCTCTGAGCCCCAAGTGCATCCTGGGCTTCCAGGCCCTGGGTCCCTCTGGTTCTCTGGCTTCCTACATGAGCCCACAGAAACCATCAGAAATCTGATCTGTGTTTTCAGGAGTCTCCTTTACTCTCCCAAAGCCTTAATTAATTTTCTCTGTCTGCTCTTGCTGGGCCTAATATCACTTGAATGGCTCACTTATGTGAATTAGCTTGATTAATGGCAGCACCCAGACACAAATTTCCTCAGCTGGCTTGTGCTTTTTGTGGGAGCTTTTCCAACCTCTTATTCTCCTCTGCTGAGGCCAAGCTTTAGCCTCAGCTGGTGGGAGCAGCAGCCCACAAACACACAGAGAATATACAAATAGAGTTCCTCAGATGAGGCAGGATTTCCCTGGCTGAAAACATCAAGTTATGGATTAATCTGTTGCACACAAAAAATCCTGGAGTGCTTTCCTGCTCCTCAGGCCTTGTCACTGGTGCTGTCACTGGCCTTTGGTGACAGCCACTCTGAGGTGCTCAGGGTCTTCTACAGGCTGTCCTGCCTCTTCCACAGCAGCCCAGCCAGGCTCCCCTGGCTGTCCAAGGGCTGGCTCTGGCAGCTGGAGCCTCCTCCAGACCAAAGGCTCTGCCTGGCACCAGTGGCCCAGCTGGTAATTCTGGCTTGTTCTTCAGCTGGAAGCACCTGGGAAGGACCAGAGAGGTGAAACCAGCCCTGCAAAAGCGTGCAGGGCTCTGTGTGTCCGTGTGAGCCGGGACTGATGCTGCCCTCAGCCCTCACAAAAGCAGCTCTGGCTGATTCAGACCCTTTCCCAGGGACAAACCACGTCCCTTTCGTGGTGAAACTGGACAGTGCTTGCCTGTTCTTGGGGGCACGGAGAGGAAAAGTGGGAGCCCCAGGCTGAGGGGCACATTCCAACATCAGCTGTGCCCCAGGACAGTGACACTTTGCTGCAGACACCCAGGAAAGGAGAGGCTGGGAGGAGCAGCACACGTGTCCCACACAGCACGAGCACTCCTGCAAGGACCAGTGGGGACACACGAGGCTTGCTGGCTTGTTCCAGGCACAAAAGCAGTGCCTGGAGCCACCAGGAGAAGACATCCAGGAGGACTTAGCAGTTGCCCCCACCAGGAGAAGACATCCAGGAGGTGTGAGCAGTTGCCTCCTGTGCCTTTTGGACAACCCCTCCAGCACAATCCAGCTCCAGGGACCTGTGAGGAGGTCACTGGGACAGCTGGGGACCCTCAGCCCAGCCCTGCCCCTTGTGCTGTGCCTGATTTTGGGGCTCAAGCCCCCCAGGATGACCTTGGCAGCCTTGCCCAGGCCCATGTGTCTGGTGAGCCCCAGCTGGTGGAGAAGGGCAGGCTCCCAGCTCTGCCATCATTACCATCTCAGCAGCAGCCAAATTTTCCTGTGCTGCAGGGGGTGCTGCCACATGTGCCAGCAACCCACAGCATGGCTGCCTACATCCCATCCTGGAGCTGCTGGACCTCCTGGAAGGGCGAGCTGCTGGAAGGGAACACCCAGGGCTTGTAAATGCTCGTGGTTAGAAGGAGTTGCAGAATCAGAAAGTCCACAAGAACTCCCGAAGTTTTATTAGTAAATGACACACTTGGCATGGAAATTGCTGTTAGTCTCCCAGGGCAAGCACACAGCAGTGTGGCTTGGATAAAGGGATAGGGCTGCATGTAGGGTGTTTCCATGTGCTCAGCTTGGGGGGGAGGAGAGCAGCTCTGCCTCGCTGCCTGCCTTGGCCTTGTGAACTCCCAGCTAGGAACCTCTAGAAAAGGCACAGCAGTGTTAATTAAAAGCTGCCTTGGGCATTATCCCAAGTGTTCTCCCCATGAGACTCTCAGATGCGGCTGGCAGTGCTGGCTGGGAAGTTTTTCTGCAGGGAGGTCAGTGCCAGCTGCTGGAGCCCTTTGCATTCCCAGATGTGGAGTGTTTGGGGCTAAGTTGTGAATTCCCCCCTATGGAAAGGGTAATGCAGATGGACGCTGCTCAGTTTCAGTGTGCCTTGGGATCAGAGAGGCTCGGAGGCTGGGCAGCTTCCATCACCTCCAAAACAGGTTCTTAAGCTTCTAAACCACTATTTGCAATGAGAACAGCAGTGCAGGAAAATGGCCACTCTTGGGGGAGTTTAAAAAAAAAAAAGTTATCTTGGTGTGCACTTGGCATGGTGGTTTTTGAGGCTGGAACGCTCCCAGGGTGCCGGATCTGGAGCACAGAGGGCTGGAGGACGCCTCATGTGGGCTGTCCCTGCAGGAGAGGGCATCCCCTGGCACACAGGCCACTGGAGAGCCCTGTGAGCAGGGCTCAGACAGCTCCTGCAGCAGTGCCTCATGTGGGCTGTCCCTGCAGGAGATGGCATCCCCTGGCACGCAGGCCACTGGAGAGCCCTGTGAGCAGGGCTCAGACAGCTCCTGCAGCAGTGCCTCATGTGGGCTGTCCCTGCAGGAGATGGCATCCCCTGGCACACAGGCCACTGGAGAGCCCTGCTCACAGGGCTCAGACAGCTCCTGCAGCAGTGCCATCCCTCAGCCCCCTGCCCCTCAGACACCCCTGGGGCTGCTGCAAAGCCATCCTGCTTCACTGGGACCTCAGGGAGGCATCTCCCCTTCTGAAACATGCTCTGTTCTAATTAACAGGTAAAATAATCTGTGAATAAATAGGAAGACCGTGACTAAGTCCCATTTTTATTTCTCTTCTGCTTCCCGTGCTTCTCCCAGATAATTTGGAGCAATGCCTGGTGAAAGTCCATGCAATGGATAACCTGGCTGCCTGTTTTCTGCAGGCTCAGTCCTGCAAACAGCCAGGAATGCAAATGCTGGGAGCTGGCAGAGCACAGGGATAACCAGGTGAGAAGGTGAGCTGTTCCTGGGATAGCTCCTCTGTTAAAGCTCAGCTGGGACCCAGGTATTGGAAGGGATTTACTCCAAAGAGTGGGGAATAGAAAATTTGATGTGGTGCTGTTTGACCTGGCCATCATCTGCATCTGACACGCTGGGGACAGCCATGGCAAAAGGAAGGCCTCTGCTTTCAGAAGGAAAAACACCATTTTTGAAATAATGCCATCCATTTTCCTTCTTGTGGCTGGATTTCTGCTGTGGGCACGGTCAGGAATGCAGCAGATCCAGGCACCCAGAGCTGCAAATCTGCACCCCACAATCCGTGTGGGGCCTTCCTGCTGTGCCTGGGCTGTCCCAGAGCTGCAAATCTGCACCCCACAATCCGTGTGGGGCCTTCCTGCTGTGCCTGGGCTCTCCCAGAGCTGCAAATCTGCACTCCATAATCCGTGTGGGGCCTTCCTGCTGGGCCTGGGCTCTCCCAGAGCTGCAAATCTGCACTCCATAATCCGTGTGGGGCCTTCCTGCTGTGCCTGGGCTCTCCCAGAGCTGCAAATCTGCACTCCATAATCCATGTGGGGCCTTCCTGCTGTGCCTGGGCTGTCCCAGAGCTGCAAATCTGCACCCCACAATCCGTGTGGGGCCTTCCTGCTGTGCCTGGGCTCTCCTGGCCCATGATGGCTTCGGTGCCCAGGAGCTGTGGCGCTATGAGCAGGCAGAGGCTGTGCTTTCAATTAGAGCCTTTATTAATGAGCAAAGTGCCAGGATAAATGGGTTGTGTGGCCAGCAGGAAGGATGGTGGGCGAGGCAGGGGTGCTGTGGTGTGAGGGAGCTCCTCCTGCCCAGCACAAAATGCTCCTGGCACTGTCTGGGCTGGGGCAGGGGCGGTGGCAAAGTCTGGGCTGTCCATCCCTGGATGGAGCACCTGGAGCTGGGAGCTGTCACCTCAGGAGTGTCCTGTGTCCTGCCTCCTCTCCAGCGTGCTCTGGGTGCTCACGGAGCACCTAAAACACAGCAGCAGGAGGTGAGAAGTGGTGGGGATATGGGTGGGCAGAGAAGAGCTCCCCGGGTGCCAGGAAGTTGTGACAATCCCAAGGATTTACGGAGATAAGTCCTGCCTGCGATGTGAGAGAGACTTCACCTTTTTTCTTTGCCTTGGCAGTTTTAGGTCAGTTTAATGGAACAGAAGGAAAAGGAAACCTTCCAGGAAGCTGATGCTAAACTAGTGACATTGTGGGAAATCAGAAGCTTGGCTCTTGGCTGGTTCTGCTGCCTGTGAGGTGGAAGGAGCAGGCTGGGATCCCTCACAGCTGGTGAGTGGCAATGCTCACCACCCTGGCTTGGGGGTGGGTGGGTGCCCCAATACCAGCATTAAATCAAATGTGATGTGATGGGGAGAGAAGGTACTATTGTTCTATTTGTCCTTACTTTTCTATTTCTTACATAATTTTTCTGCTAACCTATCTCATGGCTACTGCTTAGCTCTAATTACTGTTCTGCTGTCTCTAAAGCCTATCATTTACAGCTTTCCCAAAACCCTCTAATTTTACAAATTCCCACATTAAACTGGTGACAGTGTGGGAAATCAGAAGATTGGGTATTGACTGGTTCTGCTGCCTGTGAGGTGGAAGGAGCAGGCTGGGATCCCTCGCAGCTGGTGAGTGGCAATGCTCACCACCCTGGCCTGGTGGTGGGTGGGTGCCCCAATACCAGCATTAAATCAAATGTGATGTGAGAAAATGGAGGGAGGAGTGAATAAACTGTTATTTCAGGATGCCAGGGGGCCTGGGCACAGCTGTGGGACAGGAAGGAGGGCAGCAGGGACAGATGGTGCAGGCACAGAGCATGAACAAGAATTTGCAATAAAAATGAAGTAGATGGGTTGTGCTGTGATATCACTTTCTCCACACAGACCCATTCCCAGGAGTTCCATGTCTGGACATCACCTGTGCTCACCACTCCATCATTGTCCCACCAGCCGCTCTGTGCTGTGCTCTGCCACACCACCCAGCCCTGGATCCAGGGCTGCTCCGAGGCATCTCCCACCCCTCCTGCTGCTCCGTGCAGTTCTGCATCCCTCATGGAGCCCTGGAGGAGCTGGCAGGGCTGAGGGCAGTTCTTCACCTCTGCCTGGCAGGTCCTGTGCTCTGACATCTCCTCCTTCAAAGCATTCCCGTTTCCAAGAGGCAGACTCTGTTAGGAGCCCTGTCCCCAGAGGACACCCCTGGGAGTGCCCTGGCTCGTGTCCTGGTGTCCAGCAGCGGTCTGAGCACAGAGCTGTGGGCAGGGCAGGGGGCCCTGACACACGGCCAGCTTTGCTCCACCAGCGCCGTGAGCCAGGTCTGCCGCAGCAGCTGATCCCTTCTGAGAGGCTCAGACTCAGCCCCTGAGCTGCCCTAAAGGTGAGGAGGCAGGGGAGGGATTGCCTGCCCCAAAGGCTGGTGCTCGTGGTGATCTCCTCAGCCCCAGTGGGACCCCAGACCCCTCCCCAGCCTGCTCCTTCCACCTCACAGGCAGCAGAACTAGCCGAGAGCCAAGCTCTGATTTCCCAGACTGTCACCAGTTCAGCATCAGCTTCCCAGGTTTCCTTTTCCTTCTGTTCCATTAACTGACCTAGAGCTGCACCACCATGGGTGCAGGGTGGGGCTGCTGCATTCCATGCACAGCTCCCCACCTGCACAGCTGCTTCCTCAACACTGATATTTGAGTATCAATCTGATTTAGAACACCCAGGGGAGAAATGAGAGCGCATGAGAAGGATTGAGCAGAGCACACGGCGAGTCACAGCAGTTTTATTTCCCCAGATTGACACTCACAGCACTTTTCTGTCCTGCTGTTTTTAATTTCCACTTTATTCTCCTACATTAATACTACTCTGGGGCAGTTGATCACACGTTGCTGTCACACATTTCCCTGGGGAATTAATCTTTTCCTGGTGGCAGCAGTGGGAAGGCAGAGCAGTTTCAGAGGTGTGACTAGCCCAGGGTTAGGGCACCTGGACCACTTCAGTGGAGCTTTACACCAATGTGCAAACCACTCCAAGGCTGTGCCAGAGCCCTGCTAAGCACGGCACCTCTGAGCAACAGGCAGGGCAAAAAAGGTGCATGCATTATTAAATGGCATTTTTGTTCTGTGTGCTGGAAATACAAACTGACCTTTATGAGGGCCTGAATATGAAACATGGCCATGGGAGGCTCACTCTGGCCCCACCATCAATCAGCCTCTCCTTCAGTGCTCCTGTACGAAAGGTTAGGAAGACAAAAGAGCTTTTTAAATGTTTCATGTTGTCCTTTTCTCCCTGTTTGGAGAGCTGCTCACTCAGAGCAGTGTGAGGCTGAGGCAGTGACTCAGGCAAGCGCTGCACCCAGCTCTCTCTGTGGCAGCTGGGCTGAAATCAAAGGATCACAGAATCCTTTAGGTTGGAAAAGCCCTCCAAGGCCATGGAGTCCAACCATCCCCAGCACTGCCAAGGCCACCACTACCATGGACCCCTGTCCCCAGCTGCCGCATCCACACGGCTTTTAAACCCCTCCAGGGATGGGGATTCCACCACTGCCCTGGGCAGCTGGGCCAGGGCTGGACAGCCCTTTCCATGAAAGGATTTTTCCCAATATTTGATCTAAACCTCCCTGTGCCCAGCCTGAGGCCGTTCCCTCTGCTCCTGTCCCTGTTCCCTGGCAGCACAGCCCGACCCCCCGGCTGTCCCCTCCTGTCAGGAGTTGTGCAGAGCCACAAGGTCCCCCCTGAGCCTCCTTTTCTCCAGGCTCAGCCCCTTCCCAGCTCCCTCAGCCTCTCCTGGGGCTCCAGCCCCTTCCCAGCTCCGTTCCCTGCCCTGGACACGCTCCAGCCCCTCAGTGCCTTTCCAGCCTGGATGGGGTGGCTCTCCCTGGGCTCCCATCTGTCCTGGCCCCAGATTCCCCACAGCTCCCCCACAGCTCCCCAGCTCAGCCGCCTGCTGCTCCCAAGAGCTGGGATTTGTTTACTATGCACCAATTTATTTCATTTTCAATTTAAAATATAAAAAGTACGTGGGTTACAGCAACATAATTTGCAGCCTGCTGATTAATAATACAGCTGACAGAACAAAATTGGGCTGTGAGCTCCAAGTGCTGAGGAAAGCTAAAATTTAGTGAGCAGTGTGTGGATGTGGGGTAGGCAGCCTGCAGCTGGCAGAGGAGGCTGCCGAGGCCAGAAACACTGTTTGCTTTTTTAGCTGCCTCACACACAAATCCTGGCTCATAAATCCCCTTCCCCCTACCCTGCCGTGCTTGGAGATGGTCAGCACTCCACTGGAGAAGGCTGTGAGGAAACTGATCCAAGGAGAGCAATTCCTAAGGGTTCTCCATCCACGCAGAGAGAAGGCAACCCACTCAGTGTTGATTTATAGTGTGGTTTTTCCCCCAAGGGCTCTGAGATGCCGCCCAGCAGACAGGCTTTAGCACCTCTGGAAATGTGGCTGGTTTTACACCAGTTCTTCATTTTATAGGATTTGTTCTGGAAAAAAGAGTCTTTGCTCTCTGCCTGTTGTGCCTGGGCCCGTGAAGGCATTAAAGGTTCACCCCAGGGTGTGCTGCTGCAGGCAGGACCAGCTCTGCACGGTGCTCCAAGGGCTGGCGGAGCACCAGGGATGTGTCTGGAAAAGGTGGTGCCACGGCTGCCGAGGGGGATGTGCCGAGTGTGCTGTGCCCAGCGGGCAGCGACAGTGCCAGCCTGACTGGTGTCACTTCACCGGTGTCAGCACGCCCGGATCTGGCAGGGGATGTCTGAAACTTGCTCCTGACGAGACACTCCAGTCCCTTTTGTTTTAGCAGCCAGAGATTTAACCCCTGAAAGAGGCTGAATGCATCCTGTGATGGGAGACAGAGGGATATTGTGCAAGACAAGCATTTTGCAGTGAGAGTGACAATCTTTTTCATACAAGCAGGGTGAAATCCAGCCCTGGACACGGCACAGGCCCCCAGAGCAGGCCGAGCACCCCCCTGTGCCTTGTGGCCCCTCTGCCTGTGACAGGGGTGGATCTCGGGCTGCACGGGCTGTGGCTGTGCTCCCTCTGCCCACGCCAGTAAGTGTTGGAGATGGAGATAAGCATCCTCTCCCTGGAGGCAGCATCCGACAGCCCACGCCTGGCAAGGCAGGACCAAAGCCACGCCTTGCTGCGTTTGCCTTACCTGTGCTTGTGGCTGTCTCACGCCGCGGAGAGAGAGAGCCTGGACTAAAAACCACAGCGCCAGGGTGAGAAAAAGAGATGGTCACGGCTCCCGCTACCGACACCCACCCCAGGCACCGCCGGCTTTGATCGAGCGTGCCAGAGCCCTCCTCACCAATCACCGGGAAATTGATGTTAACCCTCCGGCAGCTTTCTGAGAGCTTTCCTCCCCCTGCTCGAAAAGAGATGCACACCATCCCTCGTGCTTGAGGATGCCGCGCACATTATCCAGTCAGGGACCGCGATTATCTCGTCAGGTTCCGCGGTGTTTAATTAAGTTGTTTATGGTGCTGCCCGTCTCCATCCCGCCTGGAAACGCGCCCTGGCACCCAGGGCGGACCGGGAGCGGAGGCTTCTGCCTCCCGAGGGGCTCCGGGGCGCCGGAGCCTGCGGGAGGATGCTCCGCGGGGATGAGGGGTTAATCTCCGCCCCGCACAGGATGCTCCCGGGGATGAGGGGTTAATCTCCGCCCCGCACAGGATGCTCCCGGGGATGAGGGGTTAATCTCCGCTCCGGAGGGGCTCCGGGGCGCCGGAGCCTGCGGGAGGATGCTCCGCGGGGTGAGGGGTTAATCTCCGCACAGAGCCCCTTTGTGCTGGGCGCTGGGCGCTGACCCTGCCAAGCCTCTGCGCTGTTGCCGGGGCGGTGTGAGAGCCCGGGGCACTGCCAGCATTTGTTGTTCCCCGCGCCGGGGACGGCTGCCAAGGTCCCGCGAGGTGCTGCCCTGGTTTCCTGCAGCGCTGGTGACAAACACCCAAATACCCCAGCTCTTCACCCAAAGCAAGCTCCTACCAGCCAAACCTGAGAAGAAAATATGAATGGGTTTCTATGCTGTTACTAATTGTGAGAGGGAATCATGGGATCACAGAATGCACCTTGAAGAGCATCTTCCTCCAGCCTCTGCCATGGGCAGGGACACCTTCCACTGTCCCAGGGTCATCCATCCAGCCTGGCCTTGGACACTCCCAGGGATCCAGAGGCAGCCGCAGCAGCTCTGGGCGCCCTCTGCTAGGGCCTGCCCCCTAGCGAATTCTTTCCCAGGAATCCCTTCCCAATATCCCATCCAACCCTGCCCTCTTTCAGTTTGAACCCATTCCCCTTGTCCTGTCATTCCATCCGTTGTAAATGTTCTCTCTCCATCCTTCTTGTCAGCCCCTTCAGGGCCACAATTAGGTCACCCCAAATCCTGGAAGGCCACAATTAGGTCACCCCAAATCTTCTCCTCTCCAGGCTGAGCAATCCCAACTGTCTCAGCCCTTCCTCATGGGAGGAGTGCTCCAGCCCTCCCATCCTCTTGGCGGCCTCTACATCAGGGAAGGTATAGGTTGGATATAAGGAAAAAAATCTTCACCAAAAGAATAACAAAGTACTGGAATGCTCTTCCCAGGGAGGTGGTAGGATCACCATCTCTGGATGTGTTTAATAAAAGACTGGACATGGCACTTGTTGCTATGGTCTGGTTGAAGTGTTAGGGCATAGGTTGGACTCGATGATCTTAGAGGTCTCTTCCAACCTCATTATTCTGTGATTCTGTGATTCCAGAGCTCACTGGCCCAGGTGCTCAGACACCAGCCCGTGCCTGTGCCACAAGCCGAAGGGCTGGAGCTGCGGAGGGAGAGCCCTCAAACCTGCCTCACCCGCAGCAGGGCAGGGCTGGGAGCGCTCCCACAGCACAGGGTTTGTGAGCTTTGGCCTCAGCCTGAGCCTGGGGTGGCCAGTTATTATCCTCTGCTCCCACTCTGCCCTTTGCTGGCCACTCCAGGGCTGGGAACCCTGTGCTGCAGGCCAGACCAGGATCGCGGTGCTGGAGCCGGGCATGTCACTGTGTGTTCGCTGCAGTGACATCCTGGAGCAGGATGCCACACAACAGCCCCACCTGAGATCATCACCCTCACCCAAACACCCCTGTATTTTGGCACTGGGCTTTGCCAGGAGGGGTCCAGGATGCCCTTAAGTGTCCCTGGCTGTGTGTTTGTCACCTGGGGCCAAATCACCTCCACACTTTGCACAGACAGCACACAGGGGCAGTTTCCCTGCTCATGCTCCTATTCCTCTTTCTGCTCTCTGTTTCCGCCCTTCCACAGGCACAAGCTTCTATTAAATACCTTCCTGCTCACAGGGAAACTGGATGGGAACATTCATTTTAATCCTAGACAGCAAAACAGTAGAGTTACAGATTACTATGCCACCAGAAATTGCTTATACACCTTCGTTTCCTCCCATGTAATTCCCTGGGAGTTTTAATTTACAGGACCATTTTTTATTTTTTCTCACCACTTCCCTTGCATCAGGCAGGGTTCCTTCAGCTCCAACAAAGCAGCGTGCCTGTCTGGAGGGGATCAATAACTATTGAGCTATCACGCTTCCTCCACTTAGACTGTTGAAGCAGCTTCCTTTAATTGCTCTTTCACACTGTAAATACAGCGTACGGTGAATTTTTTTTCCCTTTGAGGCCGCTCAGCGGGTGAAGGCACCTGCAGGTAGGAAGAGCTCAGCTGCCTCACCTGTGATCCATCACACCTCGTCCGCTGGGAACACGCCCGGAGCGCAGGAACACGAGGGGACGCTGCCAAGCCCCAGGGGCCAAAGCGGCCCCAGAACGGTCCCACGGGGACGATGGCTCGGGGCAGACCCGCAAACCCGCCGGTTAAAACTGATAAGCGAGTGAACGCTGGGCACGGGCAGGGGAAAGGGCAGAACGCCCAGCTAGGAGGCTCCGGCTGCTCAGCACCCTCCCCTGCGAGGGATGTCCCGAGGCGGGGGCCAGGCGGGTCCCCCTCCCTCGGCTCCTCGCAGGGGCTGGGGCAGAAGGGAGGAACCAGATCCGCGCCGGCGGATCCAGGGAACGGGGAGCGGATCCCCTGGGCGGCTCCTGTCGGGGATGGGCAGGGATCACCCGGCTCACCGAGCTCCTCCCGGGCATGGGGAGGGATGCTCGGGTTCACGGGGCTCCTCCCGGAGATGGTTAGGGAGGAGCGGAGGGGCTGGATCGCCTTCAGGGGCTTTCCCCGGCCGCAGTGAGTGGGACCGGACCTCTCCGTGCAGCTCTGCCCGGGGATGGCGGGGGGAGCGGACCCCTGGGTGGTTCCTCCCGGGGATGGCGAGAGGGGCTCGCACCCCTCCGGCGGCTTTTCCTGTGCATGGCCAGGGATGGCCGGAGCCCGGGCGGTCCCTCCCCGGAACGGGTTGGGGGGGACCCGATGCGGGGGCGGCTTTTCCCAGGCACGGCGCGGGAGGAGGGGACCCCCGAGCGGCTCCTCCCGCGGATGGCGAGGGGGGTGCCGAGCTCTGCAGCGCCGTTTCCCGGGCACGGCGAGGGATGCCCGGAGCGCGGCGGTGCCTCCGGGGCTGGGGGGCTGGCGGCGGCGGCCCCGCCCCCCGCAGGTGCCGGCGCGGCGGGGCCGGGGGTGACGTCAGGCGGGGCGGGCGCGGTGCCGGTGCCGGTCGGGCCATGGCGGAGCCGAGCGCGGCGGCCCCGGTGAGTGCGGCGGCCCCGGCGCTGTCCCCGAGCCCCGGCGGGCGCTGCCGCTGAGCGGGGCCGGGCGGGGGCGGGTCCGTGTGCGTGTCCGTGCCCGTGTCTGTGTCCGTGTCCGTGCGGGACCGCCCGCGGGGGCGTCCCTGGGAGCGGTGCCGGCGTCGCCTCGTCCTTCCCGTGCCCCGGAGCCCCCCGCCCGGAACGGAGGGGTTCGAACCGCCGGGAGAGCCGGCCGGCTGCCTGCGAGGGCGAGCGGAGACACCGGCATTGCTGCTCCGCCGTTCCACACGGGCTCGGTGCGTCTTTGTGTGCCCTGTGGGCTCGTTCGGGCGCCGTGCCCTGTGTGTGTGTCCGTGCCTCGCGGCTCTGTCCGTGCCCGAGTGTCTCTGTGTGCCCTGTCTGTCTGTGTCTGTCTGTCCGGGCTGTGTGTGTCTGTATGTACCCTGTCTGTCTGTCCGTGTGTGCCCTGTCTGTCCGTCCGGGCTGTGTGTGTCTGTATGTGCCCTGTCTGTCTGTCCTGGCTATGTCTGTCCGTATGTGCCCTGTCTGTCTGTCAGTCCGGGCGGTGTGTCTCTGTATGTGCCCTGTCTGTCTGTCTGGGCGGTGTGTGTCCGTACGTGCCCCATTTGTCCACACGCTCCCTCTGCGTCCATATGTGCCCTGCGAGCCCACGCGTGCTGTGTGTGCCCACGGTCCCCATGGGTCCGTACCTGCCCTGTGAGCCCGTGCGTGCCCCGAGGTGTCCCCATGAGCTGTAGCCATCCATCCATGGGTGCAGTGATGGGCTGTACCCGCCCTGTGAGCCCACACATCCCCTGTGAACGGGCTCTGTGTGCCCACTCGTGCCCCATGGCTGTGCAGGTCCCGTGTGTGTCCCACTCGTGCCCTGTGTGTCTCTCCGTGCAGGTCCTGTGTGCCCACTCGTGCCCCATGGCTGTGCAGGTCCCGTGTGTGTCCCACTTGTGCCCTGTGTGTCTCTCCGTGCAGGTCCTGTGTGCCCACTCGTGCCCCATGGCTGTGCAGGTCCTGTGTGTGTCCCACGCGTGCCCTGTGTGTCCCTCCGTGCACACCCGTGGGTTCACCCAGGCAAGCCCGGTGTCAATGCCTGGTGAGTCCCCGGAGCCCTTCCCCGTGCCCAGAGAGAGAAGGTTGCTGCTCTCCCTCTGCTCGGCTCCAAGGCAGGCTGCATTTGCTCTCGGTCAGGTTTATTTCCTCTCACCTGGGCCAGAGCCTCGGGGGGAGGTGGCAGGTGGTGACAGTCCAGGTTTAATGGCACCGGGTGTGGGGAAGGTGAGTTTGGCTGGGGACATGCATCCCGGGCTGCTGTGGTGTGAGGAGCAGAAAGGGGGACCTGACCGTGCTGTGGCAGTGGCTTGGCTGGGCTGTCCCCACACAGAGGATCCCCCCACCCCAAGGCGTGGGGCTGGGCAGGGGAGAGGCTCCCCGGGCTGCAGAGCTCGGAGCTCGACCTTTGCTGGGTGTCACAGGTGCTGGGGCGCCTCTGCCAGCCTGGCTGCATGCCTGGGGACATGGTGGCCACAGGAGGGGATGTGCAGGGTCCCCCTTGTCCAAGCAGCTGGCTTGGTAGTGGACGCACAGAGCTTGGCTGGTGCCGAGGGATGGGGTCTCATCTCTGCAGTCAGCTCTGTGCTGCTGGCTCCTCACAGTTAATTAGACACGACTAATCCTGTCTGGCGCTGGGAACTTCCCAGCAAACCAGAGTGCTTTTCCCTCTCCTGGTCTGAGCCGGGTCTCAGCCTCGTGCAGAGCGAGGCCCGGGGACAGGGACATCGTTTTGAGCCCCTTGGACACGATCAGGGGTGGCAGCTCAGACCTGCAGCGCCCTGACCTTGCAGTGACTGGACAGGTGTCCGTCAGGGGGAAGGTGACAAGCCCCGTGTAGGTTTGTGGGTGAAGGATTGGAGGGAGAGGGAGGTCAGGACTGTAGTGAGGATATTGCAGGAATAAGGGCCACAGCTGGACTTTTGGGTAGAAATGTCACACCCAGCCGGTGAGCATCAGCATTCCCCATCCCTACAAAAGAGGAGGGGGCAAAGGGACACGATAATCCCTGTTCCACTGGTGCCCTTGTGCTTGGGAGACCCGTCAGTGTGTGCCCTGCTCTGGCCTTGGAGCCCCAGCAGAGCGGAGTCGGGCTCACTTGAGCATGAGTCAGAGGTGGGTTTATCAGTGCAGGGTTAATGGTCGGTGATCTTGGAGGGCTTTTCCAACCTAAACGAGCCTCTGGCTGTGATTCATCGCAGTCCTTTCCCTCCTGCAGCTGAGCCCGGGCTGTTAGCAAGGACTGATAAAACCTGCAATCGCAATCCAATGACCCGTGTTTGGAAAGAACGACATTGATCTGGGAACATCCCGCTCCCCAGGCCGAGTCCTCCACTCGTGTTTGTCCCTTCTGTACGCCTAGAACAGGGTGGTGAAGGAGCTGGATTAGCTCCTTGCCCTGCCCCTGCCCCCTGGGCTGCCGAAATCTCCAGAGCGGGCATTCTGGGCTGGAATTACCCCTCAGATTTCCAGGCTGCGGGAGCCAACTCGCTTGCACTTGGAGCTGCTCTAGTGGATGCTGTTTGTTTGCCCTTGCTGAGGGGTCTGAAAGGGTCTGTTCCGAGCTGTCCCCCACCAAACAGGGGTACAGGCACCTCCAAACGAGGCTCGTTTACCTCCTCGGAAAGCGTCACATGCAGGCCAGGCAGATGCCTTTCAGGGTGCTGGTTCTGATTTGGATAGCTGAGCTTGAGAGGTCTAAATTTAAGCGAGATGAATCTCACCCGGTGCTTGCAAACCTTGCTTTTAAGACTTTTCGCCTTGATCTTTCCTTTTTTTAGCACGACCCTGCTGTTCTCCTACCACTCAGGACTCTTCCCAGGCACAGAAAATGCTTCTGAAACTTTCCACCCCCCCAGGTGGGAGGTGTTGCAGAAATGCAACTGCAGGGAAGCATTTGCAGCTCATCCTCCTTGCAGAAGCCCGGGTTAAACAAGCAGCCTGTTAATTTTTGTGTTAATGGCTCTGAGCAACGCCGAGTCCCCCCCCACTCCGCCACCTCCTTCCTCCCTACCTTGTGCCAACATTTAATTGCTCTCACTCTGGAGAGATGCTATCTCATTTCAAGGTTGAACTTATCTAGTTTTGACTTGCAGTGGGGGGATGTTGCCGTGTCCTTGTCACGGAGGTCACTCGTCACTGCCTGCTCCTTGTCCCCTCCACCCGCGCTGCTCGGGAGCCTGAGGGTGCTGTCCCCTCTCGTGTGGCACCCTCGGGACGTGGCCGTGTGCCCAGGTGCCCATCTGGGCGCAGCCGTGGGGTGTGAGCTCGCTTTTCTGACTCCTGAGGGACGTGTTCCCACTGTCCCCTCAGGGAACACACACTTTGTGCTGATGCCTTAGGCAGGAGACGCTCCGTGCTCAACCCAAACCTTTCCTGGCCCTGGCAGAGCTCTCTGTCCTGGCCCCATTCATCTCCCTGCCACACAAACCCTGTGCTCTGTCCGACTGTGGCCTCTCTGAGGTGATTTGGGCCACCAACCAACCAACCAACCAACCAACCAACCAACCAACCAACCAACCAAACAACCAACCAAACAACCAACCAACCATCCGTGAATTACTGCGGCTTTTCCGTGTTAGAGGATTACGTTTAATATAATCCCGGGAAAGAGTCGGGGATGGGACTGGGCAGTGACAAAAATCCCCAAGGAAGGTGCTGGGATGCTGTTTCTGCACGGGAGCAGCTGCAGCTGATGCTGTGTGGAGTTGGTTGCACCTGCTGTGAGATCCATCCTCGGGGTATTCTGTGCTCTGGAGAAATGTGGGCAAACACTGCGTCGAGGCAACAATAATGCCTTTAGGTAGATAATAAGTCTCCTAAATAGATCTAATTCCAGGAAACTCAGCTGGCTGTTTGGAATTGTATTTTTAGTCTCCGGTTCGTGTATTTACCTGAAATTTCTGTCCTGCTGTTCTAGCTGGAGCTGACCCCGGGCTGCCTGCTGCTCCTGCCTTTTACCCAAATACTCTGACTACACAAAGTTTCCGAGTTACACCAGTTGGTCTGAAAATGCTTTGTTTTGGCAGATGTCTGGCAATACTGAAATTTCTGTTGTCAAGGGACCTTAAGGGGTCATTGAGGGGTTTTAAAGAGGTTGCCCAGGGGGTTGGTGGGAAAAGCCCTGCCTTGGCACAGCGAGGTGCACATGGTGCTTGGTCTGAGGGCTCCCCTGGTCCTCTCTGGCAACTGTTCCGTCAGTTTTACTGACGGTACCTAATAGGGAATCTGGCAGATATCTAATTCTCTATTCCTGGCATGCTTAAAAAGTGCCTTATTTTTTCAATTAATTCTGTTAGCTGTAGAGATTTAATGGATTCCTTTAGAGGTCCCCATCAGTCACCGACACCGGATGTTTCTTTTCCAGTGCCGTTCCTCTCTCCTTCCCTGTGCCTAGAAAGATCACATTCCCACGCATTTTCCATGTCTCATTTTTGCCAGAATGGCTTTTTCATTATTTAAATCCTGCTGCTTTTCCAGGTTTGTGACTTTTGGGGTCTTTGGTAAAAGCTTTAGGTGGGTTCCTTGCTTTCACTGATGCCAGTGACTGCTCTGGGCTTTTTAAAATTTGCCCTTTTAAAGTCATACGCTGCCGCTGTTATTTTGGGGCTCGTTGTTCCCGTGAGCAGCAGAGAAGCAGAAAGAAACTATAATAGAAGAAGACTTGCATTAGGCGTGGCAGTTCATTTTGGCCTCGTCCCTGTCACGCAGACCTGCTGCCACTCCATGGCCAATTAACACTCGAATGTGACCCGCTCCTTGTGCCAGCAGCCACTTCTCATCCCAAAGAGTTGTGAGCTCCCTGGGTCTGGTAGCTGTTACTCATGAGCTGTTCGCATGGTGGCATTTTTGCTTGCCCCCCTGGGTGTGTGGGTGTGATGGATGGTGGCAAGGTGTCCCTGTGCACGGAGAAGTGAAATTCGGTGATTGCGGTGTTTGAGTGCCTGACACGGCTGAGGAGGGAAATCACATCCTCCAAGTGGTAGAGTTATTTTGGCACGCTGAACTCTTCATTGGTGCCTCCTGCTGCTCTCCCAGGTGACCGCAGCACCCCTCAGACCTGGCCGGGTGCTGCCAGGCAGTGGTGCCAGCGGTGCAGCCCGGGCAGGGCTCCCGGAGGGCTCCCCCTGCCCAGTGCCAGGCTGAGATTAAACACTGATCTCCTTCCAGAGCTTTCCAGGCAGGATTGCCTGTGAGGATTTACAGGAGCCGATTTCAGCCCGGCTGAAAGGTGCCAGGGTGACCTTGCCATCACTGCCTGTCCCCGGGGCTGCATCAGGAGCGGGACCAGCTCCCACATCTCTCCCCACTGAAAGCTTCCCCTGGCGGGGAGGCTGCGGGGGGAACTACGCCGCTTCTCCCTGCAGCACTTTCCACCCGAGCCCAGCCTGTCTTTAAAAAGCAGCGGCGTGGTTGTGCTTGGAACAGGCAGCTCGGTTTCTATATTATACACAGCGCTCATCTCCGTAGGAGGCCGGGCAGCCCACGCCGCTGCCGCAGCCCGGAGCTCTTCCCGGCTCTTCCCGGCTCTTCCCGGCTCCTCGGGGCGTTCCCGCAGGCAGGAAGGAGCAGGGAGCTCTGTAGAGTGCCTCGTGTGTGCCCCACGCTACTCGGGGCAGTGTCCCCTCCTGGACCAGCCACCTTGTGTCACATACCCTGCCCTTGTGTCCTGAGGCTGCCCCGCCTCACCTGCCCTGCCCCGCCAGGTGAGCACCCAGCCCCTGCTGCCCCCAGCCCCGAGCTGCCCTGCCCCACCAGGTGAGAACCCAGCCCCTGCTGCCCCCAGCCCCGAGCTGCCCTGCCCCGCCAGGTGAGCACCCAGCCCCTGCTGCCCCCAGCCCCGAGCTGCCCTGTCCCACCAGGTGAGCACCCAGCCCCTGCTGCCCCCAGCCCCGAGCTGCCCTGCCCCGCCAGGTGAGCACCCAGCCCCTGCTGCCCCCAGCCCCGAGCTGCCCTGCCCCGCCAGGTGAGCACCCAGCCCCTGCTGCCCCCAGCCCCGAGCTGCCCTGCCCCGCCAGGTGAGCACCCAGCTCCTGCTGCCCCCAGCCCCGAGCTGCCCTGCCCCACCAGGTGAGCACCCCAGGTCCCTGTGATGTCCCATGGGAGTGGTTTGGCCACGTCTCAGCATCACCTTACAGCCCCTCTGGATTCGGGGAGCAGAAAACCATGCCCCCCCGGAGCCGAGCCCTGTGTTGGTGTCCATCTGTCCCAGCTGTCTGGGTTATTTGCACAATTTAATTCTTGGCTACACCTGGTTTTACAACGGGATTAATTTCATGGCAACTGATACACCTGCAACAATTAGCTGTGTAAACCAAGATAGAAGGCCAATCAAATTTCATAGTTTGGAGTGCAGGCTGCTTCCAGCTGGAGGCTTCCTGAGCCCTTCTGAAATCCCTCCCCAGAGGAAGCTCTGCAGGTCATCTCCAGCCCCCAGCGAGGTTTGTTCCTCTGTGAAATTTGCAAAAGGGGGCTGGGGAATGAGGCAGGGAGGCTGAGCCTTGGGGACAAGGCGGCTCCCCCTGCCCACCTCTGGCTCCGGGATGATGCCCGGGGCAGTTCCCAGCCCCAGGCCGGGTGCTCTGAGGGCAGGGCCAGGTTGGAGCCAGGCTGGAAATGCCCCCGTGCTGTGCGGGCTGTGTGCTCCACTGAGTGGGCACGGAAATCTCTGAGCCATCGCAAAGCGCCTTTGGGTAAAGGTAAATTAAAGGTAAATTAAAGCCTTTCCCTGCTGCGAGGGGGCAGGGCTGGCAATGCCGGCGTGGAAGCAGGTCCTGGCTCAAAATGACTGCAAGGACAGAGGGTAGGTGCTGGGCTTCTTGGGATGGGGTCCGTCTGGGACCGCTTCCAGTTAAAATGAGATCAAGGAGAATGGGACGAGGGAAAAACAGGCAGATATCTGTGCATTTCTGTGGGCATTGCAGCGTGAAGCCTTGGGCTGGGCTCAGTGCTGGGCTCCTCTCCCACTCCCCACGGTGCCCAGAAGGGTTGGTTGGGCCCTGGCTTTGTTCCAGGTTGCTGCAATTCCCCCCCTGCATCCCAGGAGCGGTGCTGGGATGGGCGGGTGAGGAGAGGGCTGCACCTCTGGGGTCAGAGCTGTGGTCCTGGGACCTGAGCTGGGCCCCTGGGCCAGGGAAATTCACCAGGTCATGGATGTGCTGGCGCTCCTCAGGCCTGAGCCAGGGGCAATCCTGGCCAGAGGATGGCTGGCACAGCTGGGGCTGTTCAGCTGCACAAGAGAAGCTCCAGGGACACCTCAGAGCCCCTGCCAGGGCCTCCAGGGGCTCCAGGAGAGCTGCACAGGCACTGGGGACAAGGCCTGCAGGGACAGCACCCAGGGAATGGCTCCCACTGCCAGAGGGCAGGGACAGATTTTGGGCTATTGGGAATTAGGAATTGCTGGCTGGGAGGGTGGGCAGGCCCTGGCCCAGGGTGCCCAGAGCAGCTGTGGCTGTCCCTGGATCCCTGGCAGTGCCCAAGGCCAGGCTGGATGGGGCTTGGAGCAGCCTGGGACAGGGGAAGGTGTCCCTGCCCATGGCAGGGGTGGCACTGGACGGGCTTTGAGATCTGTTCCACCCTAAGCCATTCTGGAATTCTGTCGCTGGTTTGCATTTCTCTTACAAGCAGTGGATCTGACCTGTGTTCAGGCACCTGTACCCAGGAGACCATTTCAGATAATTTTAGAACTGCAGTTCTTTTGCTCTCTGGGAATTCTCCTCCGTAGTTTTTTGTTTGGCTTTTTTTTTTATTTTTATTTTTTTCAATGCAAGGTTGTATCAGCTTGAGAAAGGCTTTATCCAGAGCTTGCAATGAGCAGCCCAGGCTTAGCTCCCTTGCACACAACCTCCCAGGCCGAGCGTGGCCAAGAGCAGAAACACCATAAATTAGAAATAATGACGTGTTCCGAGCGAGGCAGTGAGCAGGCAGGGCCTGTCCTCGTGCCCAGGAGAGCTGGGAGCCAGGAATGGTGGCCAGGGAGCCGTTCCTAGGGGAGCCGGAAAGGGAACTCCCGGGAAGCAGGAATGCCTGTGGGATGGAGAGGGGTCTTGTAGCTCCTGGAGTCACTGCTGGGCTGAAAGGGGCTCTGGGGCCAGCTGTGCATCCAGCTGTGCTGCAGCTCTGGGGCCAGCTGTGCGTCCAGCTGTGCTGCAGCTCTGGGGCCAGCTGTGCGTCCAGCTGTGCTGCCGCTCTGGGGGCAGCTGTGCGTCCAGCTGTGCTGCAGCTCTGGGGCCAGCGGTGCGTCCAGCTGTGCTAGCACAGAGCTGGGGTGTGCTCCTCTCTCCCTCACACCTGTGCAACCAAATCCTGAACTTCATGGAGCTACATTTCAGTGCAAAATTGTCGTTTCTCCTTTTTCTTGCCCGGGCTCACTCTACAGCTGATGCTAGCTTTGGGTGCTTTGGTGGGAGAGGCAAGGAAATGTGAAATTGGGTAAGACTCCTTTGGGAAAACGAAGTTGGAGTGGTCGGAGGTGGCCATGAAGGGATCGAGATGAGCACGGTGCCAATCTCTGGGTCATCCCCTTTCTGCTTGAGCCAGGGGCAGGGAAGTCACAAATGGCATCTTGATGGGTTTATATTTGCCAGAAAGTGCCATTTTTGATATTCCTGAATGAGGGATTCTGAACCTTGTCAGACAGGGGCTTGTCCCACCTGTTTGAAAAGAACACAAAACCACCGAGGCTGATGAGGTGGCTGCACCTGCTCCCAAAATCCCTGCTCCCAAAATCCCTGCTCCCAAAATCCCTGCTGGATCACAGCACTCCAGCAGCTCCTCATCTCCTGTGTTATCCTGCTCTCCAGAAAGGCATTTAGGGTGTTTGTCTCTCAGAGTCATTAGCAGCACCCTCCCCGATCTCTTCTGTTAAAGATGGGTCTAAGGTTAAAAAAAAAATCACAAATCTCTGAGCTGGAAAGCAAATTGCTGTCTGCTTCAGATGCAGGGTGTGTTGTGGAAAAGAGAAGCAGCTGGGAGGAAATCCTGATTGTTATAACACAGGATCTTTTCAGAACATGAAGGTGCTGTGTGTCCCAGCAGATCCCAGGATCTGCCAGAATCAGAGTCATGGCTGAGCAGACAGGGAGGAGAACGCCACAGCAAAGTTTGGGAAGCTCATTGCTCCCTGTGGAGGAGCCTGGGTTGGTCCTTGTGCCCATCCCAAAGTTTGGGAAGCTCATTGCCCTGTTGGTGCTTGTGCTCATCTCAAAGTTTGGGAAGCTCATTTTTCTCTGTGGAGGAGCCTGGGCTGGTCCTTGTGCCCATCCCAAAGTTTGGGAAGCTCATTTTTCTCTGTGGAGGAGCCTGGGCTGGTCCTTGTGCCCATCCCAAAGTTTGGGAAGCTCATTTTTCTCTGTGGAGGAGCCTGGGCTGGTCCTTGTGCCCATCCCAAAGTTTGGGAAGCTCATTTTTCTCTGTGGAGGAGCCTGGGCTGGTGCTGGTGCCCATCTCTCCCTTCTCCTGAGGCTGAGGGCCAGGCAGCCCCACTGACCCCAGGGAGGCTGCGGGGCGATGCTGACACAGGACACTACCTTGGGCTCCCCCTGGAGACCCCAAATCTCCCAAGGGTTTGGTCTCACAGCCTGGAATCTCAGCTCATTTCCGACTCTGACCTCCTTTGTCTGAATAAATCTCACGTGCCTGCTTCTACTCAGACAGCAAAAATAATCTTTGCTGCTGCCGTGATATGTGTGTCAGCTTTTCTTCATCCCAGCAAAGTGCTGTAAGAGCTGCAAAATGCTTCGGAAACACGAGGATTTTTTGAGCAACAGGGATTGAAAGGGGAGGGGGAAAAAAGTAAGTCTCTGGGACTTAGAAACCAAACCCCTCAGCCAGGTTTCCTTGGCACGATTCCTTTTGCAAAATGGTCTTGCTGCTGCCCACTGGAGCCAAATGGGAAGGAAGGGATTAAAGCTGTGAGACTGCTCCATCCTGATGGCTCTTTCACAGTCTGGGCAGAGCAGAA
Source organism: Diglossa brunneiventris (assembly GCA_019023105.1). Taxonomy (NCBI): domain Eukaryota; kingdom Metazoa; phylum Chordata; class Aves; order Passeriformes; family Thraupidae; genus Diglossa; species Diglossa brunneiventris. Next base: position 66,469,182 of record CM032382.1, read on the forward strand.
GGGACATTTCAGAGCAGTATTTAGCTAAATAAATGCTGGGCACCATGGGGTCTGGAGCCCGATTGTGTTGCTCTCAGCGAGGCCATGCTCTAAGCCTGCATTTAAACCACCAGGTTTGGGAGCAGAGCAGATCACCCCAAAACCAGCAGCAAGCTCCCTCCCAGCTGTGCTGTGAGTGCTGCCCCCTCCCTCCTCCTCGTGGGCTGCAGTCTGGGTGGGGAGCAGGGTCCCTGTGGCCCAGGGGAGGCTGGCAGCGGGCAGGGAGCGCTGGGCTGTAGGAGCCATGGGGGCAGCACGGCCGGGACGGACAGAGACCAGAGAGCTCTGCAGCCGGCTCGTGGAACTGGGGGTTTATTGCACAGGGCCTGGGGGCAGGGGCCTTTTGGGATTTGGGGTTTATTGCAAAGGGCCTGGGTGCAGGGCCCTGCTGGGAGCTGCCAGCCACAGCTTGGAGCAGGCTGAGAGAAGAGAGGGGCAGAGAGGATGAGAGGGTAAGACAGTAAGAGTAAAAGGGGTAAGAGAGTAAAAGACAAGAGCTAAGAGACAAGAGGTAAGAGATAAGAGCATAGAAAAGTAAGAGAGAGAAGTTCCCGTTACGATACAATAAATCATCTTCTGTGTGGAGTATTCTATTTCTCACTAGCCAATCTAGTACAAGATACAAATCCTATAGCATTTACATACAGCCTATAAGAATCATTACATTACCACACTGTGTTACATTTTTAGCCCTAAAAGCTCCTCTTTGGGCCCTTCTGCAAGCTGTAGGGTCTGCTCTGACCCTTGGAGCTGTCTGCAAGCAGAGGTGTTGTTCCATCAAAAGGGGATTGCCTTCAGCTGGCCACACCATTGTTTTCCAGTTGTTCAGTAACTGAGGTATCTCAAAGGTTGCTTTCATTTCAATCTTGCTTAGAGCTTCCATAGTCTCAAAATCTTTTGCCAGGCAATCATATTTATAAGGCTTTCCTGTTTCATCTTCCCCAGCACTGGGCTGTGATTCCCTGGGGGATCTTTGGGCTCTGAGAGTTCTGCCCACCTCCTGCTTGGCTCCTGCTCTTCACCAAAAGGGTGCTGGTGGAGCATTTCTCCTCCTGAGCCAGCCTGGGCACCCAGTGCTGTGTGTGCAGGGATGAGGGAGCGCCCAGGACTGACAGGCTGAAAGGAGCAGCAAAAGCTGGCAGAGATTTTTGGTGGATTGCACCCTTGGCGTGGGAATTGGTGTGTTAGGGCTTGATCTCCAGTGCAAGCACACAGCAGAGGGGTTTGGGTGAAGGCAAGAGAGAAACAAAGAGATGGATTAAAGAAGAAAAGAGAGAGAGTGAGACAGAAGAAAAGAGAGATCAGCAGTCCTGACTCCGGTGTGGCTCCAGCTGATGGGATGTCCTGGGGCCCTGGGCTTTGTGGGGCACATTTAAATCCTCCACTCCCTGGGGAGAAGTTTCCCACTTTTTGTGCAAGTCAGTTTTCATTCACAGTGGTTCTTTCAGACCTTTTTGGAAATGGTTTGGAGGCTTTGGGGTCTTGGATGGGCTCAGAGTTCCCCCCTGCAGTGCCCGGCCCTTCTGGTCCTGTCCCTGCTCCTGTGCTTTCCTGCAGGAGCCACAACCAGGGGGTTTGTCCCTAAAACGCTGCCCTGCCTCCATACGGCCCCTTCTCCAGCCACATCCTGGACTTTCTCTGGTGTTTTTTCTACCAAGTCCTTGCTTGTTATTCCCAAAAACCCTTGGTGGGCTCCACACCATGCAGCTGTTGGTGTTTGGGACATGCACATTAGCCCCTCACCTGCTGCGATTCTGCCCTGGGCAGTGGCTGAGGAGCACAAACCACAGTGGGACAGAACTCCCAGGGCTCTGGGGGACTCTGGTGCAGGGCTCACCCTCTACATTTTGTTGTCCTGGTTAAGGCTTTCTTGGCCTGAGGAATGTGAGCTTGAGAGTGGCCTGAGCTGTGCCTGGCAGCAGCCTGGGTGTCCCAGAGCAGCCTGGGTGTCTGTCCCAGGACAGCCTGGCCTGGGTGTCTGTCCCAGGGCAGCCTGGGTGTTTAGGACAGCCTGGGTGTCTGTCCCAGGGCAGCCTGGCCTGGGTGCCTGCACAGGAGCCCGTGGTGGAGCCAACCCAGCAGAGCCCAGCCTGGTCCCTGTTGCAGGGGAGCTGGGGGACTGGCTGGATGTTCTTCTTCCCTCACCACATCCCCATTAAAATTTAAGGGTCAAAGTGGGAGTAGTGAAAGAGAATTTTCTATTTAAGGCTTTTAATTCATTTTTACCTCCAGCTTTAGCTGGAGTTTGTGCAAACCGCTGGCAAGGCAATTAAAGTGAGTTTTTAATGGGTTATTTTTGTCGCTTCACCATGGTGGGAGCTGAAGATCCCAGGCTGTGAGCTGCCTGGGGTAAGGGCCATCCCTTTGCTGTGCTGCTCTGATGTTTGATCCCTAATTGGGTTTTATTCACCAGCCCTGGCTGAGTCACAACAGGAGGGAGAAGGTGCAGGGCTACGGCTGGATGGAACGCGGGGAGCAAAATATCCAGGCTGCAGTTCCCCAAGGCTTCCAGGCTGGATCCATCCTGGAAAGGAAGAGTACAGGACTTTGGAAAATGAAGCACACAGTTTGTTTTGGATGGTCAATGGGCGTTTTGTAGGGGTAAGCTCCAAGGACAAAAAACAATGAAAAAAAACCTGATTGCCTGAGAGCTCCCCTCAAATCCCGAGGGCTGCTGGGAGCAGATGAGGGTGGGTAGGAGGGTGTGGGATTTCCTGGGTGAGGATGTGATGCCTCCAGAGCAGCCCTGTCCCTCCAGGTGAAGGCTGGCACCCCTACCCTGCGTGGGACAGAGCCGTGGGTCCCACCTGGTGATGGATGGTGCCAGGAAGTCTAATTCCAGACTTGTTTTGGGGACATTTTCCTGGGAGCCCTGTCCCTCCAGGTGAAGGCTGGCACCCCTACCCTGCGTGGGACAGAGCTGCAGCTCCCACCTGCGGATGGGTGCCAGGAAGTCTAATTCCAGACTTGTTTTTGGGGAGATTTTCCTGGGAGCTCCCTGTGTGCAGGCGGAGAGGGGGCTTGGGGCCTGTCAGCCCTGTGGGAGTGCAGGCGCCCCGAGGGGACCCGGTACAAGCAGTTTATCCCGGGTCAGCCTGGCTTTGTTATCCCTTCCACAGCGTGTCCTGTGCTCCTGCTCCCCTCCAGCCCTGAGCCCATCCCACAGCTCAGCCCGGGGGGAACGCAGGCCTCAATGAATTCCTGGTGCAGTTTGGCAGAGGGAGGCCAGGGGTGGGCCTGTTTCCCTCTGCAGAATCCATTAATTCAGCTCCTGCCCACAGTAACACACCTCTGCTGCCTTGTGATCCCCCCTCCCAGGCTATTTGGAGAAATGCTTTCTAAAAATAGCCAGCTCCTGGCTTTCCCAGCATTATCCTGTGCAGCCCCGAGATCCTGCCTAGAAAGGCTGTCGGCTCATTGATGTTTCCTTAAAATGCAGCTAATCCATGTAATCTCATTATAGTAGTAGGTGATTATACTGACAGCAAGTTTTAGCAGTGCTCCAGCAAAGCCTTTTATTCCCTGTCTGTTATGTGGGTGGCTAAAACTCGCTGGGAGCACGTTTTGGGTTTGGTCAGTGTGTTTTAGGGGCAGGACCTACAATATTTTTGTGTTGATTCCCTAGGAGATGTCCTGCACTGTTTGTGACAATGCCAGTGCGTTTTTGCCCCCATCCCTCAGCCTTGCTGGCTGCTGGCACCCCATGGCTGTGCAGCAGGGTCTCCCAAAATCACCGGGAAGCATTAAAATAGCAGGGATGGTTTCTTGCAGCAGAGTAGATGAAGGGGAGCTTTGCCACATGTCCTGTGGGATTCCTACTATCCCTGTGTGCAGCCCCTCTCCCTAGGGAGTCAGCCCTAGGAAAAGGTGGATTTTGGGGTGCTGAGTGATGCCTCCCCATGCTGAAAGGACCTGCCCAGCTTTGTGGGGCAGGCTGGATGTGTGGAAAGCTGGCTGAGCGAGGAGCAGCAGGAGTTTGGGCTGGGAAGGCGGCTTCAGGGAGAGGGCACATCCCAGGAGAGGCTCCATGAGCCCCCCTGTGCTCGGCTCAAGGGCTGGCTGAAGTGGCCAAGCCATGCTCTGGTTCCTGTGCCCTGCTGCGTCTGGGCAGTGCCGGGGTCCTGCTGGTCCTCCCCGGGGCCTGGGCAGCCTTGGCTGGGCAGTGTAGGGCACGAGACTCCGTGTGCTCGGTGCTGGCTCTGCTCGGTTCTGGCTCTGCTCGGTGCTGGCTCTGCTCGGTTCTGGCTCTGCTCGGTCCTGGCTCTGCTCGGTCCTGGCTCTGCTCGGTCCTGGCTCTGCTCGGTCCTAGCTCTGCTCGGTTCTGGCTGTGCTCAGTTCTGGCTCTGCTTGGTTCTGGCTGTGCTCGTTTCCGGCTCTGGTTGGTTGACTGGGGATGATCTGGCTGTGGTCGGTTCTGGCTCTGGTTGGTTGACTGGGGATGATCTGGCTGTGGTCGGTTCTGGCTTTGCTCGGTTCTGGCTTTGCTCGGTCCTGGCTGTGCTCGGCTCCGGCTCTGCTTGGTCCTGGCTCTGCTTGGTCCTGGCTCTGCTCGGTTCTGGCTCTGCTCGGTTCTGGCTCTGCTCAGTCCTGGTTCTGTTTGGTTCTGGCTGTGCTCAGTTCTGGCTGTGCTCGGTTCTGGCTCTGCTTGGTTCTAGCTGTGCTTGGTTCTAGCTGTGCTTGGGTCTGACTCTGCACAGTTCTGGCTCTGTTTGGTGACCTTCGCCCATCATCATCAAATCACAGAATATCCTGAGCTGGAAGGGACCCACCAGGATCACCCTTGGGGTGGATCGGTGCCATGGCTGAGGAGACAGGGAGGAGAACAGTACAGAAAAGTTTGGGAAGCTCATTGCTCCCTGTGGAGGAGCCTGGGTTAGTGCTTGTGCTCATTTCAAAGTTTGGGAAGTTCACTGCTCCCTGTGGAGGAGCCTGGGCTGGTGCTGGTGCCCATCCCAAAGTTTGGGAAGTTCACTGCTCCCTGTGGAGGAACAATGAGCTGGATCACCAGCTGGACAGGAGGTCCAGCTCCTGCCCTGCACAGACCCCCAGCAATCCCACCCTGGGCATCCCTGGCAGTGCTGTCCAAAGGCTCCTGGAGCTCTGGCAGCCTCGGGGCTGTGCCCATCCCTGGGGAGCCCGGGCAATGCCAGCACCCTCTGGGGAAGAGCCTTTCCCTGATATCCAACCTAAACACCCCTGGCACAGCTCCAGCTGTCCCTGGGAGCTGTCCCTGTCACCCATGAGGGCAGATCAATGTCTGCCCCTCACAAGGGAGCTGTACCTGCAGCGGGCTCTCCCCTCAGTCTCCTCCACCCGAACAGGGCCAGGTGCCCTCAGCCGCTCCTTGCATGGCCCCTCCAAACCCTTCCCCACCCCCGTGTCCCTCCTTTGGACCCTCTCTGTCAGCTTTAGATCCTCCTCACGCTGTGGCAGCCCCAGTGCAGAGCAGTGGCACCATGCCCCTCCTCGCTGGTGTCCCTGATGTCCCCAGGACGGGACAGGGCTGTCCCCCTGGCTCAGGGCATGCTGGCTCAGGTCCAGCTGGCCACCAGCAGGTCCCTTTCCATGGCCCTGCTGCCCAGCAGTGTCCTGCAGCCCCATGGCCCCGGTGGAGGGTCCCTTTGGGCACAGCTGGCCAGAGGGCTGTCTGCAGAGGTGTCTCTGCTGTCCTGGGATGCACCAGTGTGGGGCTGCAGCTCTGCCGAGCCCCGGGCTGGGAGGGCAGGGGGCACGGGGTGCTCCTGGGGGGCACAGCACTGTGAGCAGCTATTGGAATTTACCAATATGGCTAATGGGGTGTGCCTGGGCTTGTCTGGCCTTGCTGCTGAACCAAACAGTGGCACTGTGGTGTTTCACCCCAGAGACACTTTTGGCTGTGGGATGTGTGGTGTTTCACCCCACAGACACTTTTGGCTGGCGGGGTGCGTGGTGTTTCCCTCCAGAGACACTTTTGGCTGTGGGATGTGTGGTGTTTCACCCCACAGACACTTTTGGCTGGCGGGGTGCGTGGTGTTTCCCTCCAGAGACACTTTTGGCTGTGGGATGTGTGGTGTTTCACCCCACAGACACTTTTGGCTGGCGGGGTGCGTGGTGTTTCCCTCCAGAGACACTTTTGGCTGGCTGGGTGTGTGGTGTTTCACCCACAGACACTTTTGGCTGGCTGGGTGTGTGGTGTTTCACCCCACAGACACTTTGGGCTGGCTGGGTGTGTGGTGTTTCACCCCACAGACACTTTGGGCTGGCTGGGTGCTGCAGCTGGGCCCGTGGGGACAAGTCCAGGCCTGCAGGAGCTCTGGTGGCTCTGGGATGGAGCTTCCCCCCATAACAGGGGCTGCTCCTCAGGTTTCCCTCTGTGGAGAAGCTTTAAGGCGATGGTGAAGGAAAAGGAGTCGGTTCTGATGGAGGGTTTGGATCCAGAGCTTTATTCTGGCCCACAGGCCTCTGAATGCAGCACCAGCTCCCACAGAACTCCCTGACCCCGTGGTTGCTGCTCCTTTGAACCCCGGGGAGAGGGGCAGGGAAGGGGCAGGGAGCCACCAAGCAGGTACAGGAGGGGAGGGACAAAAAGACAAAGGACACCTGGATGGCCCAATGCCCCCCGGGGGTAGAGGGCATCCTTTGGATCTGCCAATCACTTCTGGAATGCCAGGACTGACAGACAGTGCTGGGAGGGGAAAGGAGAGGTGACTGACACACCTGGGAGGGATCATCAGCGGAGGGACCCTGGTTCTGGGGTAAACCTTGCAATCACACTACAACAAGCAGCCAGGGTGGAGCCCCTTTCCAGGCAGCCTGAGTAGACAAATGTGGGTTTTCCCCCTGTCCATGAAGCCCCTCTTTGCTGTTTGCTCACGCTGGGCGTGCAGATCTGTGAGCGATGCAGCCCCGAGCGAGCTGGGTGAGATCTGTCAGCCAGCACAGGATTAGAGGGGAGGCACAGCGCGGCGGTGCAGGCACTCCTGTGTGATCCCAGAGCAGTGTTTGGAGAGGACAGGGCTCTCTGTGCAGAGATACCGATCTCTGGGGCCCATGGAGGGTTGGAGGAGCCGCTCTGCCATCGCTCTGCCTTGCTAGCACATGCTGCACATACCTCCTTTGGGGCAAATTCCTCGCGCAGGCTTCTCGGAGACAGTAAGAAAACCCTCTAGGGCTGTTTCTGTGTGTTTTCCAAAAAATTATTTTTTTAATATCCATCCTGCTTATCTTCGTCCAGCCCCTCCAGTGATAACACAGGCAAAGCCCTGACCGTGGCGTCCCGGGGAGGAAAGGCTCAGCTCTCTGACACAGTGCCGGCTCAGAGTGGATTTTAATCTCTTTTTTTTCTGGAAGAAAAGGCTGTAGGTGCCAAACCAAAAGGGCAAAGTGATTTGCCCCCATGAGGTATCATGTTTCTGCTCTGATTTATGGCGAGGGGAGAGGCTTCTGAGTCATCCATTCCAAGAACTGCTTTATTTTGGTAACGGAGATAATTCTGCTGGTTTTAAATCAATGTGGTGTCAGTCAGCAAAAGCGTGGGATGGGAACCACAGCTGGCAGGGATGGGGATGACCTGGGACTGGGGCTGGGGCTGGGACAGGGACTGGGACTGGGACTGGGACTGGGACTGGGACTGGGGCTGGGGCTGGGACAGGGACTGGGACTGGGACTGACCAGGGGCTGGGGCTGGAGCTGGGACTGGGGATGATCAGGGATTGGGGCTGACCAGGGACAGGAGCTGACCAGGGACAGGGGCTGGGGCTGGGACTGACCAGAAACAGGGACTGGGGCTGACCAGAGACTGGGGCTGGGGCTGGGACTGACCAGAGCCTGGTGCTGACCCAGGAGAGGGACTGACCGGGGTCTGTGGCTGACCGGGGTCTGTGGCTGAGCCACAGGGCCAGCAGGCTGCTGGGCCATGGAGCCGTGTGTGCGTGCACAGTGGGTGCCCCATGGCCAGGGACAGTGCCAGGGGCAGTGGCCGGCAGTGGGGCTGCCCTGCTGGCCCCGGGCAGGCCTGGCCGTGTTTGTTCAGGCTGTCTGTGTGTCTGTGTGTCTGTGTGTCTGGTGGCTGCAGGCAGGGCAGTCTCAGTGCTGTGTCCCACGGGCAGCGGGGCCTGTCCCCTGTCTGGCTCTGCTTGGCCCCTGCGTGGCTCAGTGGCCAGGCTGGCCCCTGCTCAGGACACAGGGCTGGCTTTCCCACACTGCCCAAAGCCCCTGCGAGGGCCAGCAAGTTCTCCTTTGTTTTCTGTTCTTTCTCTGAGCTAACGAGCGTTCTCTGATTTTCCTTTCTCCTTTTGTTTTTTTCCTCTCAGTGTATTTTGGCCTGCCCACAATTGCCCTGGCTGTTCAGGAGGGGGAGAATTCCTGTTTCCCTGAGTCAGGTTTGGGCAGCAGAGCTGGCTTTGCAGAGCTGGGTGATGCTTGTTCACAGTGCACAGGTTTTCCCACGTGTGTTTCACTGCTGGTCACGCCAGGATTTGGGGTCATTTTGTGCTGTTTCCCGTGGGTTTGGGAGTATCCCTTTGCCCCCTCTTGAGGATTTTGCCCTCCTGTGACAGCGCTGCTTGATGCCTTCTGGCTTTTGGCCGGCAGCTCATCTTGCTGATGAGCTTCTGCGTGGCTCCTGGCACCAAAGGCATTTTGATAAGTGGTGTTTGAGGGGAGCAGGAACATGATCCTCCCTGGGCAGCCTGGGGGGCTGTTTCCAGGGCACAGCTGGCTCTGACACAGCCCCAGAGCCCCCAGAGCTCCCAGCTGGCTGTCACACAGCCCCAGAGGCCTGTGAGGGCACCCAGAGCCCCCCAAGGGCACCCAGAGTTCCTCCAGAGCCCCCCAAGCCCTGTGGGGGCTCCCCAAGCCCTCGGAGGATGGAGGCAGCACAAATCCCAGCAGAAATCCCAGCACAAATGCCTGCAGCGCCGTCAGGGCAAACGCTGCCCTGGCACACAGGAGGGAGACAGGAAGGATGGAAAAATGAAAGAAAAGTTCTGAATTCTTCCCCCATCCCTGTATTATATGGAAATAAGGGTGCCCATCATAAAGTCTCTGCCTCTGAGGCAGCTGCTGGAGCTCCGGTGAAAAAGCAAGTGAGGGGTGGATTGAATCTGTGAAATGCACCCGGTGCTCATCGGGGGGAGCAGCTCCATATCTCTGCATTATTCTCAAGTGCAGAGGGGTTTGGTTTAAATTGGGTGGTTTAACTCTCCCCCATCCTCTCCTGGTCCCTCCCGTGTCCACCTGGTGGCTGCAGGGCAGGTGCTGGCACCACGGGGCTCTGTTCCCTCAGCCGTGGGCTCAGTGATGGCCATCACAGATATTTATATAGTAATTAGTTTATTGATTAGGGGATCCACGGCGTGCAGCGTTGGTGTGAGCCTCCTCGGGGCGCCCAGAACCTTCCTCTCTTCCAGCTGGGACTGACAGCAACTGGGACAGGGGCTGGGAGTGAAGTTAGCACTCCCTCAGGGCCCTCGGAACTGGTGTCCCTGTGCTCTGCTGTCCCTGTGGAGCACACAGAGCAGCCTGGGTTGGTGTCTGCAGGGTGGCTTTGATCCCTGGTGTCCCTGTGCTCTGCTGTCCCTGTGGAGCACACAGAGCAGGCTGGGTTGGTGTCTGCAGGGTGGCTTTGATCCCTGGAGCTGGTGTCCCTGTGTTGGGTCTCTCTTTGCTGTCCCTGTGGAGCACAGAGAGCAGGCTGGGTTTGTGAGCAGGCTGGGTGTCAGCGGGTCAGATCTGATCCCTGGTGTCCCTGTGTTCTGTTGTGCCTCTGGGGCACACAGAGCAAGGTGGGTTGGTGTCAGCAGGCTGGGTTGGTGTCAGCAGGCGGGGTTTGATGTCCCCATGTTCTGCTGTCCCTCTGTGGAGCAGGCTGGGTGTCAGCAGGTCAGGTTTGTTCCCTGGAGCTGGTGTCCCTGTGTTCTGCTGTCCCTCTGAGGAGCACAGAGAGCAGGCTGGGTTTGTGTCAGCAGGTCAAGTTTGTGTCAGCAGGGTGGGTTTGTTCCCTGGAGCTGGTGTCCCCTTGTTCTGCTGTCCCTTTGGGGCACACACAGAGCAGTCTGGGTGTCAGCAGGATGGGTTTGATCCCTGGTGTCCCCTTATTCTGCTGTCCCTGTGTGGAGCACACAGAGCAGGCTGGGTTTGAGTGAACAGGCTGGGTTTGAGTGAACAGGCTGGGTTGGTGTCAGCAGGCTGGGTTTGAGTGAACAGGCTGGGTTGGTGTCAGCAGGCCAGGTTTGCTCCCTGCACAGCCTTTTGGTGCTCCCACACTCTGTCAGTGCTGTCTCCCTGCCCTCCGTGCTGCAGGAGCTGCTGGCCCTGCCCTGCTGCAGCTCCCCGGAGGCTCCTGCTGGATTTGGCTCCCTGGGTGGATATCAGAGCCCGGGCTGAGCAGCCTGACAGCTGCTGGGCCCTGTTCTGCAGCCCCACAGCAGCTGAGCACCTTCCCTGTGCAGCACCAGGCGCTACTGGGAGCAGCAGCAGTACTCATTAGGAAATTAACACTTGTTCATTAGAGCAGCCAGGGCCAGTGGAGAGATGGGGCTGCTGGTGGCATTTCCCCTGGGGCTGCTGGGGACTGTCAGGAGCCAGGTGTGCTCTGGACAAGGGGGAAGGCAGGGAAGCCACCTCTCTGGCCTTCCCTGGGGGGCTGCTCAGCCTGGTCCGAGGGGTGTGCTGCTGTCTCAGGGGGAGGAGGCAGAGATAAGAACAGAGATACAGGCAGAGGTCATCACTGAGTCCCAGGATGGTTTGGGTGGGAAGGGACTTTAGGGTCATCTCATTCCACCCCTGCCATGGGCAGGGACACCTCCCACTGTCCCAGGCTGCTCCAAGCCCCATCCAGCCTGGCCTTGGGCACTGCCAGGGATCCAGGGGCAGCCACAGCTGCTCTGGGCACCCTGGGCCAGGGCCTGCCCACCCTCCCAGCCAGCAATTCCTAATTCCCAATAGCCCAAAATCTGTCCCTGCCCTCTGGCAGTGGGAGCCATTCCCTGGGTGCTGTCCCTCCAGGCCTTGTCCCCAGTCCCTGTGCAGCTCTCCTGGAGCCCCTGCAGGCCCTGACAGGGGCTCTGAGGTGTCCCTGGAGCTTCTCTTGTGCAGCTGAACAGCCCCAGCTGTGCCAGGCTGGCTCCAGAGCAGAGGGGCTCCAGCCCTGGCAGCAGCTCCGTGGCCTCCTCTGCACTGGCTGCAGCAGCTCCAGCTCCTTGTGCTGTTGGAGCCAGGGCTGGGGCAGCTCTGCAGGTGGGCTCTCACCTGAGCCCAGGGGCACAGGGGCAGGATCCCTTCCCTTGGGCTGCCTGTCTCCCATCCCGTGGGATCCTGTGGGATCCTGGCTCACCTGGGGGTGAGGCACAGCCCGGAGCACCACAAAGGCCCTCGCTCTGCTTGTGAGGAAAAACAGGGCTCTTTCTTCCCTTTTTTCCCCCTCATATGTTGCATTTTCCCTTCCAGCGCTTCGAGAGCTCTACTAATTATTAATAATTAGGCTGACGAGGCAGAACTTGGTTTCTTTCCACTGCGTCTGCAGTGAGCCAAGGAGCTCGGCATGGGAGCTCGCCCTGGATCCTGCCCAGCCCTACCTGGGCTCAGCACCCCGGGGGTTCTGCTGACAGAACCACAGCAGGGTTGGGTGGGAAGGGTCCCCGGGACCACCCAGCCCCACTTCCCATGAGCCAGGGGTGGCAGAGAGCTGAGCAGGAGGGTTGGGTGGGAAGGGTCCCCTGGGATATTCCAGTCTCTCTGCCCAAGAGCCCAGAGTGGCAGAGAGCTGAGCAGGGGGCTGGGGCTGAGTTTCGGGGCTGGGGCTGGGTTTTGGGGCTGGGGCTGGGTTTTGGGGCTGGGTTTTGGGGCTGGGTTTTGGGGCTGGGGCTGGGTTTTGGGGCTGGGTTTTGGGGCTGGGTTTTGGGGCTGGGGCTGGGTTTTGGGGCTGGGGCTGAGTTTTGGGGTTGGGGCTGGGGGCTAGATGCTGGGGCTGGGGTCTGGGTGCTGGATGCTGGGGCTGGATTTTGGGGCTGGGGCTGGGGTCTGGGTTTTGGGGCTGGGTTTTGGGGCTGGGGGCTGTACCACCGTGAGGTGCCGAGATGGGTCTCACAGCCACCACAGCACCATGTTAAAGCACACCAATCCCAGCCCTATTGCACAGAGTTCCCCTTGCCAGCAGGAGATTTTGGTTCATTTTATTTGTGTTGGTTACTTTTATTTGGTTTTTTCTCATCAGGCTCTCCCCCAGAGAGCTCTGCAGAGACCCAGGTCTGCAATGCAGGTGGTTGCCCACAGGGGAAAAGCCCCAGTGCTGCTGCAGCCCCCGGTTGCTCAGCGGGTCCCAGGCTGCCCTTGAACCTTGCTGTGGTCCTCAGAGCCTCCAGCAGCTCCAGTGGCTTCAGCAGCACCTTCTCCCTTCCCATGGCAGCACCTTTTCCCTTTCCATGGCAGCACCTTCTCCCTTTCCATGGCAGCACCTTCTCCCTTTCCATGGCCTCACAGCTGGGTCACCATGCTGGGGCACCTTCCTGCTCCTTCCTTGCAGAGCCCCAGGATTTATCCACATCCCTGTTCCCTTCCTCCCCTTGCTCCCCACCTGGTCCTGCCCCCTGGTCCTGCCCCCTGGTGCCTGCCCCGCTCCCTGACAGCACCAGCAGCTCTCCCTGCTCAGTCCTTGCGTGCCAAAGCCAGCATTGGATAATTGCTGGATTGCACAGAGGCTGTAATTATTTTTGTTTCCCGACTGGAGGAGCAGGCAGCGCTTGCCAAGCAGCTCAGTAGCTGTTGGCAGATGCTCTCGGAGGGTATCCCTGCCCTGCCCACATCCTCCCTCTTGTGTGCCTTTGCTTCAGCTGGGAGCTGGCTCCCTCCCCTCAGCGCTGCTGCCCTGCTGAGCCTTTCTCATCCACCCTCAGCAGTGGGTATTGCTCAGCCTTCAATCTTTTCCCTGCTAGTTTGTCATTCAGTCTTTTCCCTGGTATTTTGTTATTCCTGGTGACTTCTGCCAGGGAGCCGGAGGGTCCCAGCAGCACTGCCTGGGGAGCGCAGGGCACAGGACCTCTGAACCCTCTGCCAGATCAATGGAGCAGCTCTGGTGATCAGGGGCTCTAACAGAGACATCATTCTGGCATGAAGAACACAACAGGAGCAGATCCACAGTTATTTTATTTTACTTTATTTTATTTTATAATATTTTGTTATTATTTTAATTTTATTTTTTTCTTTTATTTATTTTGTTTTAATTTTTTATTTTACTATTTCATTTTATTATTATTTTCATTTATTTTGTTTAATTTGCATTCTTTATTTTATTTTTATTATTATTTTATACTATTATTTCATTTTAATTATTATTTTCTTTTATTTCTATTTCTATTTTGTTTTGGTTTGTTTTAATTTTATTTTATTTTATTTTACTTTATTTTATGTTGCTTTATTATTTCATTTTAATTATTTTATTTGTTTTGTTTTAATTATTACTTTATTTTATTTTATTTTATTTTGTTTTTGTTTCATTTTATTTTATTTTTTCATTTAATTATTATATTTTAATTTTATTTTTTGTTTAATTTATTTTATTTTTTATTTTATTTTAATTATTGTTTTATACTATTATTTCGTTTTAATTTTTTTTTTTTTAATTTTTACTTGTTTTGTTTTGATGTTTTATTTTATTTTATTTTATTTTATTTCAATGTTCCTCCTCTGGGCAGCACTGGGCCCAGCAGGTAACCTTGGACGCCCTGTGCAAGGTCACGGCTCCCGTGCAGCCGAGTGGTCCCACAGGTCCCCCTGGCCCAGAAGGACCCTCAGGGGGTGGCACAAGGGTGACAACAGGGTGCAGCAAGGGGTCAGGGGTGTTTGGGGGCAGGATGGGGGCCAGGCTCAGGCAGGAGAGGTGTCCTTGCTCCTCTAGACTCACAAACAGCCTCAGGGAGACGTGGTGGTGGGCTGAGAACCCTGTGCTGATCATCTGGGAGGATCAGCCCAGCTGTTCCCTCCTGCTTCAGACCCTTTGTTCCGTTCTGCTCCCAAATGAGGCGAAAACCACAGTGGGAAACTGAAGTGCTCTGAGGGTCCTGAGCTGGAGGGTCTTTCCCCAGCTGGAGCAGCTGTGAGAAATGGTCCCTTGGCCATGGCCACCTCTGCATGGCCTCCCGCTGCCAGACAAGGACAATTTGTCAGGGAGATCCCCAGCACTGGGATCCTCTGGCTGGGGCACACCCTGGGCCCCAGCAGTGTTGGTGTTTGC
>CM032382.1:66485929-66590173 GCA_019023105.1 Diglossa brunneiventris
CCTTGAGTGGAACAGGAAAATAAAGTAGAAAAACAGCACCTGCAAATTGTTTATAGTCAACAGGTTATCACATCTTTCTCTCAAGCCGCTGTGAGAAACGCTTGCCATTTCTCTCTCTCTGTCCCATGGCATCCACAATTTTATTTCTCCATCTGTGTGTCTCCTCAGGTTTATTTCCACCCTGTGTCGTGCTGAAGTGCTGGGCTCACAGCGAGCCCCCTTGGAAAGTCCATTGATTTCTCACCCAGTTTAAAACATTTTATTTTCTCTCTCTGTTCTCAGATTTATTTCCACCTTGTGTCGTGCTGAAGCGCGGGGCTCAGAGCGAGTCCCCTCCCCACTCTCCTGTGAGTAACCATGAGGCGCCTGATCTCCAGCTGTGTTTCTGACCTGGAGGCCCTGGGGCATTCCCGGCTTTTCCAGTGACGCGGGCGGAGGAGCGGGAGGAGCAGGCAGCGCGCGATGGCCGAGAAGTGCGACTGCCTGGCCAGCATGTACGGCTACGACCTGGGCTGCCGCTTCGTCAACTTCCGCCCGCTGGGCTTCGGGGCCAACGGGCTGGTGCTGTCGGCGCTGGACAGCCGCAGCTGCCGCAAGGTGGCCGTCAAGAAGCTGACGCTGGGCGACGCGCGCAGCGTGAAGCACGCCTTCCGCGAGATCAAGATCATCCGCCGCCTCGAGCACGACAACATCGTCAAGGTCTACGAGGTGCTGGGCCCCAAGGGCGCCCGCCTGCGTGGCGACTTCTTCAAGTTCAACGTGGTGTACATCGTGCAGGAGTACATGGAGACAGACCTGGCGCGGCTGCTGGAGCAGGGCAAGCTGGCTGAGGAGCACGCCAAGCTCTTCATGTACCAGCTGCTGCGCGGGCTCAAGTACATCCACTCGGCCAACGTGCTGCACCGTGACCTCAAGCCGGCCAACATCTTCATCAGCACCGAGGACCTGGTGCTGAAGATCGGCGACTTCGGCCTGGCCAGGATCGTGGATCAGCACTACTCGCACAAGGTGGGCAGCGCGGGGCTGGCCAGTGCAGGGGGGCAGCACTTGTGGGATGAGGTGGCTGGGCCATGGTGGATCCGCCAGGGGCACTGGTCCTGGAGCCTCCTTGGGCAGCTGTGAGCCCTGCTGGGTGACCACTGCTGGTGGCCGCTCTGCCCCAAGCCGTGACACGTGTCCTGGGAGTCACAGTTTGTGTGGGAAGGGACATTTAAAACTCGTTCAGTCCAACCCTTTAGCAATGAGCAGGGACACCTTCCACTGGAAGGGGTTGCTCAGAGCCCTGTCCAGCCTGGCCTTCCATGTTCTCTGGGCACAGCCCATGCGCTGAGCTCTGCCAGGGTCCCCAGGCTCTGCAAAGAGGGCACGGGAAGGGTTTGAATGCTCCTCAGCTGCCTCGCATTGCTTTATACTGTGTGTATCAAACACACACTCAGGTACTTTGCTCTGTCTCAGCAGTGGACTGTGGGGAGGCGTGTGTTTGCTTGCTTTATCCAAATGACTAAGCTCTGTGTTTCTTGCTCTGCTGCTGCTAAAAAGCACAAGGTGCTGGGAGCACATGGAGAGGGGACCTGGCATGTCCACCCCCACTCTGCTGGGCTCTGTCCTCGCTTCGGTGCCAACCAGCTTCTTAAAAACCCAATTTCGTTTGAATTGCCTTCATTTAACGTAGAGGGAGAGGAGTGGGTCTTTGAGGCTCAGCCAAATCCTTTATCTGAGGTCCAGATCAAAACGACACACGGAGTTCTCTGCTGTTTGGCACTCAGTGTGTCACGGAGGAACAGTATGTGAGCGGCCGGGGCAGCCCGCGGTGCTGACAGTGTGCGAGGGAGGGAGGGATAATGGGTGAGAAGGCTCTGTGACACACAGTCCTGGTGACAATGGATCCTGAACACAGCTGCAGATGTGAAGTGCAGTCCAGCCTTCCAGGCTGGAGCACCTGAGCAGTGCAGGAACGTGGAGGAGGCTCCATCAGCCCGTGGCTCCGCGTGTTCCTGGGAGAACACAAAGCCACGGTGTGGTCTGCAGTTGGCTTCTGGTTAAAGCCACTGT
Organism: Diglossa brunneiventris; assembly: GCA_019023105.1. Classification (NCBI taxonomy): domain Eukaryota; kingdom Metazoa; phylum Chordata; class Aves; order Passeriformes; family Thraupidae; genus Diglossa; species Diglossa brunneiventris. The sequence continues at coordinate 66,487,982 of CM032382.1, forward strand.
TTGGTGTGGTGAGATGAGATATAATCTGTTTTCTAGAGCTGGATGTGTCCGTGGGCCCCATGGATCTGTTGTTGTACAGCAGATTTAACAGGTTTAAATGCACTTTGCATTTTCCAGTGGGCTGCTGCCCGTCGCTCTGGAAGGGGAGGTGTGGAAGGGGAGGCAGCAGAGGATGGCAAAAGGACAATCTCGTGATCCTGGGCTGATTTATTCTGGATATCAGTCTGGGTTGTGGGGAGAAACAGAGCCTGGGGAGAAGGAATGAGGCTGCAGGAAGCAGCACCGGGTCCCTGTCACTCCGCCTGCCCTTTCTGTGCTCCCTTCCTCACTCATTATTTATGGCCCAGCTCAGGAAGAGGCTCCCAGCTCTTCAAACATGTGATTTGTTTGTTTAAAGTCAGGTAACTCCCAGAGAAAACCCCTGGAAACAAGGCAGGCTACATGAACACAGAAAGTCTCTGATTTAAGGAACATCGTGCTGTAAAGGACTGTGGGATCAGGGTAGGAGCCATCTGTTTGTGTCTGCTGCAGAATTATTGTTATTTCTAAGCAATTCCCTGTTGCCTCGATAGCAGCCAGTGCAGTGGAAGGAGCTGTCAAGGGCTGCAGCTCTGTGTTGGTGTTTAACTCTGCCAGATGCCGCTGTATCTCCAGTTCCCCACGGGCGGGAGCTGGAGCATCAGTGCAAAGAAGCCCATCTGAGTGTGCCGAGAAAGCTGGATGCTGCTTGGGAAGCAGCCATAATGCCAGCTCCCTGGCAGGGTTGGGTTTGCCAGGGCTGGTGCCAGGGCCCACAGAGGCAGGGCTGCAGCAGGATGGGCTCACCCTGCCTTTGATGTCCAGCACTTCAGAGATGGCTCAGAGAAATCAATTCCTTTCGCTGTTTCTCTTTCCAGCCCCACTGTCCCGCAAGGCTCCCTCAGGCTGATGAGCTCCGTGCTCTGGCAGGAGGCAGCAACAGGAGGCAGAGCAGTGGAGCACCCCGAGTCTGAGGCTCTGGAGCCTCCACCCCGGGGCCCCCCTGATGCCCTAGGATTTTATCTTTTATATTTTTCAAATCCTGTACTGCTTCAGTGCATTGCTCTAAACTCCATACAGTGCTAGGTCCTGGCTTCACATTTTGGGCAGGCAGAACAATCCCTCTGGGCCTGAGATCCTACTGGCTCAGGGCCTGAAAAGTACAAACAAAAGTAAACTGGGGAAGGGGAGCAAACTGGGGGTGTGTGACTTCATTACCTGAAGCTGTAATTGGAGGATTAACCCCTGATATGGAAATAGACAAAACTTGTAATTGTGTGAAAAACGCGTCACCATCATCCACCTTGGGTGAGGCCTCCGGGAGGCTTTGGCTGCCCAAGGTGCAGCTATTGAGGGCCTTTAATAAACACCCACTTTATTCTCTCAGTCTTGTGTAGCCTCTGTTCCAGGCAGCCACTCCAAGGCATCAGCCTGAGCAGAGCAGGACCCTCACAGCCCAGCCTGAGGGCAATCCTGCAGCCTTTGGGAAATTAACTACCCCAAAGACCCAGCAGATCCAAATCTCTGTCTAAACCAGCTGCAGCTCTGTCCTCATGGTTTCCTGAGAGCCTTTCCTGAGAGTTCTTTGTCATCTTGAGCATGTGGATCTTTTTCCTCTTAGCATGTTTTGTGTGTCTGGAATATGCTTTCACTAATGGCAGGGCTCTGCTAACACAAACAATTGCAGGTTGTGGTGTTATTTGTCTCAAAGGTCACATCTCTTCTGACCTGATGCTTCTCAAACCCCAGACCATCCTGCTGAGTGTTAAAATGGCAAATATGAGCCACGCTGGATTGTGAGCAGAATTTTAAACACAGCTTGGAATACACATACCACCTGACAAAGAGCCCTTGCCTGGCAAGATGTCTTTTTTATGTGACTTTGCTCAGCCAAACATTGAGTTGGGATAACGTGGTGGAAAGGGAGAGCTCCCCAGCCCTGGGGGATGCTGAGTTGGGATAACGTGGTGGAAGGGGAGAGCTCCCCAGCCCTGGGGGATGTTGAATTGGGAATAGATGGTTGGGAAAGCTCCCCTTCCCTGGGGGATGCTGAGTTGAGATAACGTGGTGGAAGGGGAGAGCTCCCCAGCCCTGGGGGATGTTGAATTGGGAATAGATGGTTGGGAAAGCTCCCCAGCCCTGGGGATGCTGAGTTGGGATAATGTGGTGGGAAGGGGAGAGCTTCCCAGCCCTGGGGAATGCTGAGTTGGGATAATGTGGTGGGAAGGGGAGAGCTTCCCAGCCCTGGGGAATGCTGGACTGGGATAACGTGGTGGGAAAGGGAGAGCTCCCCAGCCCTGGGGAATGCTGGACTGGGATAACATGGTGGGAAGGGGAGAGCTCCCCAGCCCTGGGGTATGCTCTGAGGCACAGTGAGGAGCTGGCCTCCCCAGCAGCGAAGCAGAGCAGCTTTGGCTCTGTCTCTCCCACCGTTCGTCTGTTTTTGCTGCTCATACCTTTCTCCATGTAGTAAGAGCAGAACAGGGACATCTCTTTGTCTGAAACTTCTCCAGAGCGAACAAAAGAGATTTCCAGCTGCCAAGCCTGCATCCAGATCTCAGTCTGCACCTTCCCAGGCTGCTCAGGCCTGACAAGTTTAGCCCTGTCTCAGACAGGTGAGTTTCTGGGCTCAGGTACCTGCAGACATCTCTTTAGGGCACAGAGTAGCAGCTGTAGCAGGAGAGAACCCTCAGGAGCTGATCCTGTTCATCCATGTCTCTCTCCCATCCTATCCCTTCCCAAAGATCTCACCACCCAGCTGTGCAGGCTCTTCTCTTTCCCACCACGCTGCTCTTTACCCCTGGGAGTTTCTCCCTCTGAAACGTCTCCACATTATTGCCTTTCTCCTGCTGCTGCTGTTTGTGGTTTGAACACTTGGCCCTGCACCTCGGTGCCCAAATGGTGAGCGAAGGGCAGATGGGAGGTGAAGAAAGGAGCATTAACAGCCTCCACGAGGTCCTTATCCTGGTGCAGGACAGGCAGAGCTGGGCATTTCCTGCTCCCAACTCTTCCTCCCCTTGAGGAATGCATTCATCCCACCTTCCGCACTGGAATCCTCTGAGATGCTCCCTCTGTCTGCAGCTGTGGGGCCCTGCTTGTCCCCAGGGTCCTGTCCCTGCCTGTGTGTCTGCAGGGGCTCTGGGCCTGCTGCCCATCTCCCATCCATCATCCATCCATCCATCCATCCATCCATCCATCCATCCATCCATCCATCATCATCCATCCATCCATCCATCCATCCATCCATCCATCCATCCATCCATCCATCCATCCTTCCATCCATCCATCCATCCATCCATCCATCCATCCATCCATCCATCCATCCATCCATCATCCATCCATCCATCCATCCATCCATCCATCCATCCATCCTCCATCCATCCATCCATCATCCATCCATCATCCATCCATCATCCATCCATCCATCCATCCATCATCCATCCATCCATCCATCCATCCATCCACCCATCATCCATCATCCATCCATCCATCCATCCATCCATCATCCATCCATCCATCCATCCTCCATCCATCCATCCATCCATCCATCATCCATCCATCCATCATCCATCCATCCATCCATCCATCCATCCATCCATCCATCCATCCATCCATCATCCATCCATCATCCATCTCCATCCATCCATCCATCCATCCATCCATCCATCCCTCCATCCATCCCCACCATTCCTGCCCGGATAATCACCCTGGGCTCCCCAGGAGAGCTCAGATCCCTCTGTGCCTGGTCTGGCAGGGCAGAGCTGTACAAGCGAGGTGCTCTTGCTCTGCTCTCCCCCCCTGAGCTCCCTCCCCTTGTGGCAGAGCAGGGACACCGTGGAGTCACGCATTAAATGTTGGCACGAACGCCAGTGGAGGTCAGGGCTGTAAAATAATCCATGTTTTGTAGGGCAGGCCCGTCCCCAGCTGTGCATCCCACGGGGGGAGTTGGATCCCCATCACCGGGGGTGGTCCTGTCTGGGAAGGACAGGAGATTCCTGCTGACAGGGACACAGAGACTTGCTGAATGTCATCCCTGGGTGACATGGCCATGAACCAAAACTATCCTCACCCTCCCTGTGCTGTGCAAGAGAGATTGTCCCTTCTGAGTGCTCCAAAGCACCTGGGGATGTCCCAAAGGACCTGCTCTCCCTTTGCCTGCTGGCAGCACTCATTACACCATTAATTGGCAGAAACCCCACCCCATGGAGGTGTGTCAGCCCTTTTAGGGGGAGTTGCTGTGGGAAATACTTCACAGACCACCCTCAAAGCTTTGAAGTCCTCCTTTAGTTCCGTTCTTGCCATTCAACACAAGCATAATGGCTTCCAGTCCCTCCAGTGAAAGGACAGAATTCCCAGTTGGGGGTGGTGGGGAGGAGTTCACAGGAGCCGAGGCTGTGGGGCTGTGTGTTCCTGTGGCCAGGACCACCCTCAGTGTCCAGCCCATGGCAGCCACCCTGCTGACCTCCCCGCTGTGACCCCGGCTCGTTTGTCCTGCCCTGGCCTCCGACGAGCCCCGCGCTCCTGGATGAATGCCCTCTGCCCTCCCAAAACCAGAGCTGTCACCTTGCAGCAGCCCGTCTGCCATCCTCCCGCGGAGCAACATTCCCGCAAACCCGGCATCTCCCACGGACCCTCCTAGAGCTGCCCGACCTGCATTTTATAAAATGAGGTTAAAAACCCCACTGTGAGGAGGCAGAAGCTTGCTGCTGCTCCAGGATTATTCCAAAAGCTTGGGCTTGTTGCTATTTTGAGCCCCCCATCTGCACCGGGAGCTGATCCGGCTCCCACGGGTGCAGCAGCAGAAATCCCGACCATGTTTGTGGCTGGAGGCACGGATACTCAGGCTGTGCTTGGATCCTGATGGATCTCCAGCTTGAGAGCTTGAGAGCTGGTCTGCACCTCTGTGTATTTTTGGCTGCAGGAAGGTGGATTCTGGTGTGGAACACACCTGGAGAAGCCCTGGGCTGTGGCGTGGGGGCTGCTCGGTTTGCAGCCGGATCCTGAACTCCCACGGCCCCTGGATCCCTCTGGCTCTGGGAGGAGCCCCAGGGTTGGATGGAGGTGGTTGAGGAGCCCTGGGGTTGGGTGGAGGTGGTTGAGGAGCCCCGGGGTTGGGTGGAGGTGGTTGAGGAGCCCCGGGGTTGGGTGGAGGTGGTTGAGGAGCCCCGGGGTTGGGTGGAGGTGGTTGTGGAGCCCTGGGGTTGGGTGGAGGTGGTTGTGGAGCCCTGGGGTTGGGTGGAGGTGGTTGAGGAGCCCCGGGGTTGGGTGGAGGTGGTTGTGGAGTCCTGGGGTTGGGTGGAGGTGGTTGTGGAGCCCTGGGGTTGGGTGGAGGTGGTTGTGGAGCCCTGGGGTTGGGTGGAGGTGGTTGTGGAGCCCTGGGGTTGGGTGGAGGTGGCTGAGGAGCCACGGGATTGGATGGAGGTGGTTGAGGAGCGCTGGGGTTGGATGGAGGTGGTTGTGGAGTCCTGGGGTTGGGTGGAGGTGGTTGTGGAACCCTGGGGTTGGATGGAGGAGGTGGTTGAGGAGCGCCGGGGTTGGGTGGAGGTGGTTGAGGAGCACCAGCAGTTCTGTGCTCCCCGGGTGCTGCTCTGGTGTGCCAGGCTCCTGCAGAGCCTGGAGGGCAGGTTCAGTGTGCTGTCACCAGGGCCACACCGGGATGCAGCTGCCCCTGCCCGGAATTGTTTCTCCTTCTGGTGTTTACAAGCAAAACACAAAATATGTGCTGTGTAAAGAATTTGAGAAAACATCAATTTCTCTTTGCTTTCCAGTTCCCTTGCTGTGCTGTTTGATACATCTTGATGCTTATCCTACCTGTAGTGAATTCATCACCTTTATAGATTGCCTGAGCTGTTGCCACATACACGGGAGGAAGAGAGGAGAAGCAGGAAAAAGATACTTGAAAATCACAAGGAAAAAAGAATAGCATGGAAGGGCTTAGACTTGAAACTTCTATTTTTCAATTAACTCCATTATGTTGTTTCTTAAAGAGATTCTTCATCGCAGAAAGGGCCGTGCTGAATCCACAGAATATTGTCACAAAGATGTACGTTCCATCTTAATTAGAACTAATTAATATGCTTCGGCTCTCGGTCTTTCTGTCTGGTTGAATCTGCATAAACACTGAAATCCTTGTGCCGGAGCCCTGCCTTGCTCAGTGATGGCCGGGAGTGCCTGGGCTCCCCAGCCTGGCCCCTCAGGCCGGGGCTGAGTCCCGTGGCAGTGACCTCATGGCCCTGGATCCCAAAGCTGCCGTACCATTTCTCCCTGGAACCTCTTCGTCCACGGCACTGCAGTCCCTTCCTCCAGGCAGCAGGGCAGGAGCTCAGGCATTCCCTGAAATACCGAGGGATCGAGCCCAGGTTTTAGCCAGGGGAAGGTGCTGGGGCTGTATCAGCTCCTCCAGGCCGTGCTGCCCATGGCAGGACCTCGAGCCAGGTCGGAAAAGTCTAGATTCCCAAACCTCCAGTTGTTCCTCCCTGTATTCCCCACCCCAAGGAAGGGGAGGGATAACGCAGAGCCTGGTGCGGAATGCCCTGGGAGGCAGTGGTGAGATCCATGAGATGGGGACCTCAGTGCTGGGGTCCATCAGGTGGGGACCTCAGTGCTGGGGTACACGAGGTGGGGACCTCATGGTGGGGTCCACAAGGTGGGGACCTCAATGCTTGGGTCAATGAGGATGGGATCTCAGTGGTGGGGCCCATGAGATGGGAATCTCAGTGCTGGGGTCCATGAGGTGGGGACCTCAATGGTGGGGTCCATCATCTGGGGTCCACGAGGTGGGGACCTCAGTGCTGGGGACCTCAGTGGTGGCGTCCAGCTCCAAGGACTACGAGCGGGGGATGCAGAGCAGCTGCAGGTTCTCCTCTCCGTGGGTCCCTCCTGGGCGTGCTGGGGGCCATCCAAGGTTTTCCAGCAGATGGAAACAGGGAGATGGCAGTCAGACCTGGGGTGAGGGGCAGCAGGAGAGGGGAGCACAGTGAGGATTGACCACCACCAGGAGCCTCACATGGCAGCAGGAAGGTCGCAGATGTGTCCATTTGTTGAGTTTTTGCAGGGAATTTTCTCCAAGATGTGAGGGGAGGAATATGTTTGGCTTGTTGTGACTCTGGGATATTTGCAGGGTATTGCTCATGCAGCCTGCATGGTGCAGACACCCCCGAGAACTCGGATCCTCCTTGCTGTCAGAGAGGAGAAACACATGAGCAGTGTTAAATCCACAAGGAGGGTGGCACTCCTTCCCCGGGAGAGGGAAGAGATGTCTCCAGCTAAGAACTGCCCTGGATCGCTACCCTCAGAGTTTAATTTCCTGGGACTCTCCAATAAACACCAGCGTCTCCGTTGTTGGGAATAATTGCAGTGGCTGAGCATTGTTGGCTTGATGGGATAATGCCTGGGGCCTTTTGTGCTGGTTCTGATTGAGCAGCATTAGCAAAAATATAACAGCATTAAAGGAAACTTCTTAGCTAATTAGTCTCCGTTACAACTTATCATGAGAAGGCCAAAATTAAAACGTTCTTTTAAAAGCAAGCCCTTTATGATTAAAAGCTTGGTGACTGGCACATTTGGGAGCTGGCACAAAACCCTGCACTGAGGGAAGAGGAGTGTGATCAGCCTCGTGGTGTTTGTGGTGGTGCACTGCTCCCGTGTTTAGGTGGAGAGATGCGTCCTACAGCATCCCAGGAAATGCTGCACAGCACAACTCCAGGCATGCAGCTGAAAACAGTCTGTGGAACCAAATCAGCAGGGATGGAGTTTTCACATAAGCTTTTATGTGAACTGTGTTCATGCTGTCATTGCATTTTTACATTCTCCAAATGCTTTGTGGCATTTAAATGCAATTCGGCTTTATAATTTAATTTTATTTTGCTGCTCCTGCTGCATTTCAATCTACCTCCTCCTGTTAATGTGTTATATTTAATATAGAAAGGGCTGCTTATGAATATTCCAACGTTATCCCTGTGCAATAACCATCCATGCCCAGCCCCAGTGTGGCAGTGAGGTGCCACACTGGGGCTGGTTATTCCCAGGCTGCTGGGACACCGCAGAGCTGTGAGCGCCTGGCTCTGGTGACAAATCTCCTGGTGGGCTCAGGAGCAGGAGGGCCCTGCTTCAGAGAGGTCATGGCCTTTGTCCCACGATGCTGCTGAGAGCTTCTCCTGTGGAGCAGGGTAAAGCATCTAAAACACTATCCTCAGTGCCAGCACAGTGGTACTGGGGTGAGGAGCTGCCCATCATCATCCTCACTGCCAGCACAGCGGCACTGGGGTGAGGAGCTGCCCATCATCATCCTCACTGCAAGCACAGTGGCACTGGGCTGAGGAGCTGCCCATCATCATCCTCACTGCCAGCACAGTGGCACTGAGGTGAGGAGTTGCCCCTCATCATCCTCACTGCCAGCACAGCGGCACTGGGGTGAGGAGCTGCCCATCATCATCCTCACTGCCAGCACAGTGGGATGGGCTGAGGAGCTGCCCCTCATCATCCTCACTGCCAGCACAGCGGCACTGGGGTGAGGAGCTGCCCCTCATCATCCTCACTGCCAGCACAGCGGCACTGGGGTGAGGAGCTGCCCCTCATCATCCTCACTGCCAGCACAGTGGGATGGGGTGAGGAGCCGCTCTTGCCATGCCAGTCCCCCAGCAGCCTGTGACAAGGGACACAGGTGATTTGCTGGGCAAGGCTCAGGCTCGTGCAGGAAGAGCAGGGTTTCCCATCCCTGCCTCAGCTAGGTGGTCCCAGAAGGGCTTTCCCACCTTTCCCATGGATCATGTTTTAGGAGTCTTGGCTGAGAGCCCTTGGCAGCTCGGCTCCCCAGACACACAGCCGCTGGTACGGGAGGCTTTCCTTGCACGCCGTGCCCACAATCCTCCCTGACTCTCTTGTTTTCCTGGACAAGGTCTCACGTGAAGGGGGATTGGGATTTGTGGGATGCATCCAAGCCCTCCAGCGGTGACCTGGAATGACTCGGGCAGGTGTGATCCGCAGGTCTGTGCTGCCGGAGCCATCTGTCCTTGGCAGGCGGTGCTGCAATACCATGGTGACAAACAGCGAGTGCCCTGCAATACCATGGTGACAAAGAGCGAGTGCCCTGCCTGGCGGAGCCCTGGGGTGCCTCTGTCCGCCCTGGTGTGCCCCAGGTCCCTGTTTCCCGAGGGGCAGGCAGCCCCAGCCAGCCACAGCAGCAGCACGGAAATGGGGGGTAGGATTGCCTGAGGTGGGGCTGCAGCGGGATGGGCGGAGGAGCTCTGCTGCCTGCCCAAGCCCTCCCTGTGCTCAGGCTGGAGGCGCTCTGCTGCCTGCTCCTGTCCTGATCCCTGTCCCTGCTCAGGCTGGAGGAGTTCTGCTGCCTGTTCCTGTCCTGATCCCTGTCCCTGCTCAGGCTGGAGGAGTTCTGCTGCCTGTTCCTGTCCTGATCCCTGTCCCTGCTCAGGCTGGAGGAGTTCTGCTGCCTGTTCCTGTCCTGATCCCTGTCCCTGCTCAGGCTGGAGGAGCTCTGCTGCCCATTCCCTGTCCTGATCCCTGTCCCTGCTCAGGGTGAAGGAGCTCTGCTGCCCATTCCCTGTCCTGAGCTCTCTCTGCTGCCTGTTCCTGTCCTGAGCCTTCTCTGCTGCCCATTCCCTGTCCTGAGCCCTCTCTGCTGCCTGTTCCTGTCCCGATCCCTGTCCCTGCTCAGGCTGGAGGAGCTCTGCTGCCCATTCCCTGTCCTGAGCCCTCTCTGCTGCCCATTCCTGTCCTGAGCCCTTTTTGCTCAGGCTGGAGGAGCTCTGCTGCCTGTTCCATGTCCTGAGCCCTCTCTGCTGCCTGCTCCTGTCCTGATCCCTGTCCCTGCTGTTCCAGGGTTACCTCTCCGAAGGCTTGGTGACCAAGTGGTACCGCTCCCCACGCCTCCTCCTGTCGCCCAACAACTACACCAAAGCCATCGACATGTGGGCGGCCGGCTGCATCCTGGCCGAGATGCTGACCGGGAGGATGCTCTTCGCTGGTAGGTTCCTGTCTCCTGTTGATTCCCTTTGCTCCTCCCCCCTTCCTTGCTACCCAATTCCCAGGCTTTCTAGCCCGCAGAGGGAATTCCCCTGTGCGAGGAGAGGAGATGCTGGTGCCCTGTCCCAGGAGGTTTGTGCTCCATGCCATGGATTTGGATCGTGATTGCTGTCTCCAAGCTGTTTCTTTCCTTTGAGGGAGGACATCTGGATGCCACCACCCATTCTGAGGATTTACCTGTAAGCACAAATTGCTGCTGTAAAGGCGAAGTGCAAGAAGAGAGGACAACAAAAGCACAGCAAGGAGTTATCAGTGCAGCATTTGAAGCTCAGCCCTGACGTTATTGAGAAGAAAATATGTATTTAATAGAGTCCCCAAAATGCTGTGTCGGGAGCAAAGCTGCGCTGATTCCCAAGCTGGGACACAGCTGCCCTGTGCCTGCTGCAGGAGCTGCTCCCCTGGCAGTGCTGCACAGCACGGCACAGCACAGCACGGCACGGCACAGCACGGCACAGCACAGCACGGCACAGCCCAGCACGGCACAGCACGGCACAGCACAGCACAGCCCAGCACAGCCCAGCACAGCACAGCACAGCACAGCACAGCACAGCACAGCCCAGCACAGCACAGCACAGCACAGCACGGCACAGCACGGCACAGCACGGCACGGCACAGCACAGCACAGCACAGCACAGCCCAGCACAGCACAGCACAGCACAGCCCAGCACAGCACAGCACAGCACAGCACAGCACAGCACAGCACAGCACAGCTCCCCTGGGCTGTCTCTCCCCCCTGTCTGTGCCCTGAGTGACAAGGTTTAACGCGTTTGGTGAGCAGCTGCTCGCAGAGTTGTGTAAATAAATAACCAGCCCCGTTAATAATGGAGGAGGAGGAGGTTTCCCTCACGGGTATCTCAGCACCGCTGAGCTCCACAGGCTCTGCTGCAGCTGCTCTGCTGCTGCCTCCCCACTCCTGCTCGCAGCTTCCATAATGCTTTTGTGGAAGCTTAAAAATAAGCAGTCAGTACCCTTAGGAAGAGATCATTTAAATTGCCTCCCTTTCCTTTCATATTTTTGTCCTCAATTTCACCAAAGGTTTCCAGTCCAGGGTTTTCAGCTGTGAAAATTGTGCATTTAACCTGTCTGCTCCTGGTGTTTCCTTGGGATACGCTCTAGGAGCAGGGACATTGATCCTGCTGGGAGGTGCTGCAGTCTCTTATTCCTCAGGTCAAAGAGGAAAACAAGAGCTGCCTGTTGAGCTCCCCTGGCCACCCAGCACAGCTCCTGAGCATTTCTGGCTTTTCACACTGTGCTTGACCCCTCTCTCAGCCCCAGCTTGGGTTTCTTTCTGCTCTTTGTGGTTCCCAGGGTATAAGTGACGTTGGCTGGCGCCACTGAGGTCTCCAAGGTGGTGCTTTAAGCTCGTTTTGTGGTAAGGCAGGGGCAGAAGTAGCCCTGGGATGGGATTGATGTGTCCTCTGCCTGGGCGAGCTGCCCCAGAGCAGCCACACAGGCACCTCCCCAGGCTGGATCCTGAGAGCCCCCAGCAGGTGGAGAACAGAGGTGATTAATTTGAGGTGATTTGGTGACCAGAGGTGGGGTTTGGCACACCACAGGCTGGGCTCAGCCAGGCACACACCGGGAGCATCCCTTGTTCTCTGCCTCCCAGCCCAGCGAAATCTCTTAATGATCCCCAGGTGCTGGCAGGGTGCTTGGTTAGCGGGTGGGGATCAAAACCAAGCCAAAATATCAGCTCCTTTTGGGTGGCTTTGAAAATGTGTCATTGTCCTGGGAGGTTCTGGCCCCCTGCCCCTTTTTCCTGGCCTCCTCCTGTGCCAGCAGGCAGAGCAGGGCCAGGGCAGGGCTGGCACAGGCAGGGTGCCCTGGTGTCCTTTATCTGCTGGAGGGAGCAAAGCCCAGCCCCTAGAGCAGCTGAAACTCACAAACACCAAACGGATTTGACTTTCCTGCAGCTCTTCTGCTCTTGGCTGGGGAGAAGGAGCTCAGCCCAGCCGGCTGCAGCCTCTGTCCCTGCAGGGTGAGACATTCCCAGAGCTGCAGCCTCTGTCCCTGCAGGGTGAGAGCTCCCAGAGCTGCAGCCTCTGTCCCTGCAGGGTGAGAGCTCCCAGAGCTGCAGCCTCTGTCCCTGCAGGGTGAGACATTCCCAGAGCTGCAGCCTCTGTCCCTGCAGGGTGAGACATTCCCAGAGCTGCAGCCCCTGTCCCTGCAGGGTGAGAGCTCCCAGAGCTGCAGCCTCTGTCCCTGCAGGGTGAGACATTCCCAGAGCTGCAGCCTCTGTTCCTGTGAAAAACGCCAATCACTTGTTTTTAAAATTTTGAAAGTAATAAAATGGTTATAAAAATAGGAATACAATTACAGTAATAATAATTTGGACAAATTGAACTAGGGCAATATGAGACAATAAAGACCAAGAGTTATGGACGTCAGGGTACCTTCTTCTGGGCAGCACAAGCCCAAAAAAGGACCCAGGTTAACAGAGGATTAACCCTTAAAAACCATAACCTGTTGCATATTCATACACTTCATACATGATGCATAAATTCTATTCAAACACAAGATTTTTTCTGGTCAGTGTCAACTTCTTCCTCCTAATTCTAACAGCACCTTCAAGGCAGGAAGAAGTTCATTTCTTCTGATAAGAGAGCAATAGATTCTTTTTCTCTGAAAGATTCAGGTGTCTTGGGGCTGCTATCTGGTGCGAGTGCCTCATTCCTTTCTTAAAAAAATATCCCATTTACATAGTTCTTATTTTAACTGCGTAAGTTACCTTTTAACTACAAGACTACATTTATCATATTATTAAAATGTTGATACAGCACTACAAATCAATACATCAAAATACATATGGTAAATATCTGTCTAGAGCCATGCAATATGCACTTTTCACACTCCCTGCAGGGTGAGCCCTGCACAGAGCCCTGGGTGGGCAGAAATGAGAGAAATGAGAGCAGTGTGGTTCAGAGGAAGCTCCATCCTGCAGCAGCACCTTGCCCTGGGTAAATGGTTTCTGGAGAGTGCAGTTTAAATTGAGTGCTTAGCATAAATCAATATAATTAACTCGGCAGTCTATCTGGGATGCTTAAGCAAGGCAGGGAAATGAAGGTGGCTGGTGATTTGGAGTACATGTCACTCACTCACTGCTTCTGTTCTCCCACATGGATTTCTTGGATGTGCAGCAAAAAGGGACCCCGGCCCCTCCCAGGGCCCTTTCCCTGGGTGCTCTGGGTTTGGCAGAGCCCTGGGGGCCACAGCAAACCTGGCTGTCCCACAGCTCACAGAGGACAGCACGTCCCCAGCAGCAGGAACCTGGCTTGCAGGCCTTGGCAGAGCTCCCCTGCACCAGCAGCAGCACAGAAAACAGGGAAGAGTGTTCCTGGCTGAGCAGCTGCAGCTCCCTCCAGTGTCTTTTCCGCCAAAAGCAGCAGCAGTGGAAGCGGGAGTAAATGGGGAAAAGGAGAAAAGGGGAGAAAAAAGGAAAAGAGATCTGTCCTTGCAGATCTCTGTGGGGTTCACCTGTGGGGCTGTGCCTGTGGCCAAGAGCCAGAGATCGCACAGGGCCTTTTCCCGTGGGATCAGGGCTTCTCCCGGGGCTTGGGTGCTCTCTGGGGCTTGGCTGCAGGCCTGGAGAAGGCTCTCTTCTCCAAGACGTGGTGCAGAGCTCCTCGTGGTGCAGATCTCCTTGTTCTCCCCCTGGGTAACAACAGCCTGCTGCGTTTATTCTGCCACTGGTTCGTGTTCTCCTTTTCAGGAGTTAATACCTTCAGAAAAAAGTCCCTGGGAATTCCATAAATAGAGGATAATGGAAGAGAATGGCGTTTCTTGGGAGCCATAATTCAAGGCTTCCAGCACTGCATTAGCAGCTTCTTTGTGAGGCTAAACACGGTGTCTCTTGGCTGCCAGGTATCTTTGGTGAGCAGCGGCTGGGGCTGCGCTGAGGGAAAAGCCACAAAGGCTTTGTGACTTTTATCACCCTGTAATTTGGATCACAGCTGGGGAATTAGCCTGGCTAACAAGGTGCTCATTTCCTGGTAGATATCTTTAGTTTCCCCTGGAGTCACGCTGCGAATCTCTGAGTGACCTAAAATTAGTTCCTGTGTAGGAAAGTGGATTAATCTGCCCAGAACTGACATGGCAAGGGCGTCCCTCCCTTTGTCTCCTTTGCTCTGCCTCGTTGATTGAGTGGCTGTGTGTGGTGGTGGTGACCAGCTGGGCTCTGTCAGCATCACTTTTGGGGCTGCCTGAGGTCACTGCCGTGCCTCTGAGCTGTGCCATGTGGCCTGGGAGTGGCCGTGGCCGCCACTCCTTGATGGAGTGGCCAGGCCAGGATGGGAGAAGAGTTTGCCAACATCGCTGACTGTCCCCAGGGGGCTGTGCTGGGGTCAGCTCTGTGTGTGCTGCTCTCCTTGGGCCCCCAGGGCTCCCCTGATGGGGGAAAACCTCCTTTCAACAGTTCTGTGCCAGGATTGAGAGACTTTTTTTGGTCTTCAGGTTGCTGTTAGTTGTTATCTTATCAGAAGTCAGACACGCTGTCTGCACCTGACTTGGCACGAAAGAAAGTACAGCAAAAATGGTCACAAGATGTGCAGTTTCAAGGTCTCCTAAAGCTGTTTAATCCAGTTAACTCTTAAAATGTACTTTCTTTCTACCTTTCTGCCATTACTAATCCTTTGTCTGTCCACATAACCTCTGCACTGAGGCTTCCCTCACCAATCACCCTGTGCCACCAACACTGCAGAAATTGAGTAGATGAAGGAGAAGGAGAAGGAGAAGGAGAAGGAGAAGGAGAAGGAGAAGGAGAAGGAGAAGGAGAAGGAGAAGGAGAAGGAGAAGGAGAAGGAGAAGGAGAAGGAGAAGGAGAAGGAGAAGGAGAAGGAGAAGGAGAAGGAGAAGGAGAAGAGGAAGAAGAGGAGGAAGAAGGAGAAGAAGAAGAGGAGGAAGAAGGAGAAGAACAAGAACAAGAACAAGAACAAGAACAAGAACAAGAAACAAGAACAAGAAGCAGCCCAGACAACGCCCAAGATCCTCCATCTTGCCTCCTATCTCCCTCTAAACTAAAACCCCAAAACTCTAAATTTCTCACCCTGTGACAAACTACACTATTCTCTATTGTCTGTTTCACAGACTTGTTGACTCCAATCCATCCCAAAGCCTTGGAAGCCTTTTCCAAAAGCAGTGCTTTCCTGGGAGTCAGGACCCCTCAGAGCAGGCAGAGAAGCACTCCCAGTGCCCTGGGTTCCAGCAAGCTCCATGGTGTGAGTCTGGAAAACTCGTGCTGACCCACAGGAGCTCTGGGCTGTGGAGGGGAGCCCTGCAAACGCCAGGGACCCCCACAGGAACAGGGCTGCCTCAGGGCAAGCGGTCCCATGTCCTGCGAGGGGCCTCCCCTCCCTCCCTGCTGGCTGATCAGCAGTGCTGCCCATCCATGGGGCTGACTCTCCTTGTCATGGATGGGATGGGCGCTGCTCATTGAAGCAGCCTGAAATCCATGGCTGGGCCAGCAGGGGCTTGGTAGCCCGACAATCCCCGTTGTTTTGGCTGCCCCAGGCTGCTGGTCCTGCCTCTGAGGACAGGGCATTTCTAACCATTCCCAACCATTTCCATTTCCTAACAATTCCTGGCAGGCAGAAATCCAGCGGAGCAGCTCCACGTTCCCACCAGGCTTCTCTGCCCATGTGAGAGGCTGGAAATCCCCACGGCTGTCACCTCTTGGTGACATCCAGCAGAGTCTGGAGAGTGGGAATGGTGCTCACTAACAGGGTGCTCTGCTTGGCTCTGCTGCTGCTCTCCTCTCAGTGGTGGGCAGCCAGCCCTGAGCAGGGCTCGGGGGTGTGTGGATAAATATGTCCTGAAGGAAAAGGACTGAAAACACAAAATGGCACAGGGCAGCCGCGGGGATTGTCACCACCAGAGCCATGACTTGGTGCCCAGCAGCTGCTGGGAGATGATCAGAAAACGCCTTTCCTCTTGGGGCTGGACACCTCCATTCCTTTAAAGGTGGAGCCTGGGGACCCCTGGAGCTGGCAATACCCCGCGCCCGCCCCAGTTTAACTTCTGTGTCTGGTCTCACTGCTCTCTTCCTCCCGCTCAGGGGGCCACGAGCTGGAGCAGATGCAGCTGATCCTGGAGACCATCCCCGTGATCCACCAGGAGGACAAGGAGGAGCTGCTGAAGGTGATGCCCATGTTCATCAACAGCACGTGGGAGGTGCGGAAGCCGCTGCGCAAGCTGCTGCCCGAGGTGGACAGTGAAGGTACCGTGGTGGCCCTCGGGGCTTCCCCGGCTGCTGTGTGTCCCAAAACTGTCACGGTGTGCGTTAGTCCTGGCTAGGTGATACAGGGACACGACAGGCCCCCCTTCTGAGCTCCACAGAATCCCAGGTATACCAGAGGAGGTTCACAGAAACCGGCACAGAAACAAAGGCTGCAGCACAGGCCTGGGGTGGCACTGGGGTAACTTTATTTGATGGTAAAACTCCCCAGTTCCAGGGTCCCAGGCCCCGAATTGAGGGAAAACAACAGCTTATAAACTGGGGGAGGTCTCAGAGGAGGATACAGTCTCCAGCTGATCGGGAGAGCTGGGGGTGGAACACAAGGCAGGGAATACAACGTATAAGCCAATGAAGGATTTCAAGAGAGGGGAACAGCTTGGGACAGGAGGGGTTAACAGCTGGATGTGGGAGGGGGTTTGAAACTTGTCAGGGAACTAGGTAACAGACAGAGAAACCACAATAAACTAAACTGAATAACCAAAAAGCAAGTCTGTGCCACTCTAAAGACGGGGAGAAAAATACAGAGGGATTACAAAACCACAAATGAAACAGTAAAGATGCCAAATAAAAAACCACACTTCAACAGCCATGTCGTCAGAGCTGCTTGTGGGAGTGCCACGGGGGCTGTCCTGCAAGGCCAAGGGCCTGAGCGCTGGGGAAGGGGATGCACATCCCTGGGGGTCCCGGCTGTAGCTCAGATGATGGAGCTCCCAGCTGAGCACTCGTGATGCTGTGGCTCGCTCACAGGTGGCTCCTGAGGGTGAAACACCCTTTCAGGGCCCCTTGGAGGTGCATCCCTGGCTCCCCGTGTGTCTCCCTGAGCTGTGAGCCAGGGCTCAGCTCAGAGGCTGTTTCCAAGTCTGCTCCCTCGCTGTGCTGTGCTCCTGGCCTGAGCACAGCTGTGCAGCACAGCGAGGGACAGGCTCTTCCTCACAAACATCCCGCTCCTGGGGTGTTACAGACAGGAACTGACCAGGGTTCCCCTGAGCTCCTTCTGAGGGCTAACCCAGGCCTGCTTTTGGGAAGAGGCCAGGAGCAGGCTCAGCTCACGTTCTGGAGTGACTCTTCATGTGAGAGGTGCCGTGCCTGGTCTTGGTGACACAATATCCATGGGCCCAGGGTACCCAGGGCTCTTGGTGACAGCAATATCCATGGGCCCAGGGTACCCAGGGCTGTGTCAGCCTCCAGCAAGCAGCAGCAGATTTATTCCCTGCCGTGGCTGCAGGAGGAAAGGTCACCCCTGCCCCTTACATTATTCACTGTCATTTCCCTGCCTCTCTGACCCGTGGTGCATCACAATATATAACCCATAATGGGTTGTTGTGACCTTACGGAGCAATTGACTCCTTCCTGCTTAATTAGTCTGAGCCGTGAGGTAATCTCACAGGAGACAGTCAGAAATTGGTTAGTGTGTGAGCTCTGGGGCAGCACGTGTGGCTGTCCTTCCTGCGGAGGGGTTCTGTCCCTACAGAAACTGTCCCATTCACACAATTGCACCTTCAGTGGGGATGATCCTGGAGGTTTCAGTACGAAGCTGTATCTGAAGAAAGGCATTATTCCTATTTTTGTTGCCTGAACTCAAAGGGACTTTCCCATTAAAGGATCAACTGGATAAGCAACAGCTTCAGTGGTAGGATTTTACCTTTTCACATAACCTCAGTAAACAGAATCATCAAAGCAATCATAGCCAGCCCTCTACATTTAGGTTTAATTGCACTTAAATTCCCTGTCATCACAGAAAGAGTTCATGCACCACAGTCCTTCTAAAATTATTTTAGCCACTCAGAATTCTTCAAACATTAATGAGTAAAATAATTTCATGGCATCGGTCACGCCAAAGGCTTTAAAAAATTGCAGTAAATCTAATCCACTCCAGTGGGGCCTAAGAGGTGAAACCAGCTGTCTGAAACACAGTGTGCTTGTCAAATGGATCTGAGGGTGTGGAGTCAGATCCCAGTGCCTTCCAGAGGCCTTTGTGGGCTGGGATGCCAGCTCTGTACTGGGCTGGGATCTCAGCTGTGTGCTGGGCTGGGATCTCAGCTCTGTGTTCGGATCTCAGCTGTGTGCTGGGCTGGGATCTCAGCTCTGTGCTGGGCTGGGATCTCAGCTCTGTGCTGGGTTGGGATGCCAGCTCTGTGCTGGGCTGGGATCTCAGCTCTGTGCTGGGATCTCAGCTCTGTGCTGGGCTGGGATCTCAGCTCTGTGCAGGTCTGAGATTCCAGCTGTGTGCTGGGCTGGGATCTCAGCTCTGTCCTGGGATCTCAGCTGTGTGCTGGGCTGGGATCTCAGCTCTGTGCAGGTCTAATATTCCAGCTCTGTGCTGGGCTGGGATGCCAGCCCTGTGCTGAGATCTGGGGCTGTAACTCTGTGTGTGTGACCCCTGTGCTGTCCTGTGCAGCTGTGGGGGTGCTCTCGCAGTTGTCCCCCAGCCATGCTCCAGGAGGTGACAGGAGGTGACACCTGGGGGCTGCAGGAGGTGACAGGAAGTGACACCTGGGGGCTGCAGGGTTGCTCCCCTGCAAGCTCACAGCTCCCTGAGGGGCAGGGGACCCCAGCAAGGACAGAAGTGCCTGGTTTGGGTCCACCTGGGTGGCCTTTAACTCATCCCATCCTCCAGGGGGATTTGCTGGGGGGGCTCCGTGAGGCTCATCATGGCAAGGGAGCTGTTTCTGCTTTCGAGGAATGGTGAGCTTGTGTGTCTCTGCCTCGCAGCCATTGATTTTCTGGAGAAAATTCTGACATTTAACCCCATGGACCGGCTGACGGCCGAGATGGGCCTGCAGCACCCCTACATGAGCCCCTACTCCTGCCCCGAGGACGAGCCGGTGTCGCAGCACCCGTTCCGCATCGAGGACGAGATCGATGACATCCTGCTGATGGAGGCCAACCAGAGCCAGATGTCCAACTGGGACAGGTACCAGGGCTGGGCTGGGCTGCAGAGCCTGCAGGGTCCTGCCTGCAGGGCTTTAGGCAGAGCTGGGCTGGCGAGCCTCTTGTAGGAGCGATGGGGGTAGGATGGTCGGGATGGACGGAGAGCAGAGATCGCTGAAGCCAGGTCGTGGAATTTGGGGTTTATTGCAAAGGGCCTGGGTGCAGGGGCCTTTTGGAACTTGGGGTTTATTGCAAAGGGCCTGGGTGCAGGGGCCTTTTGGAACTTGGGGTTTATTGCAAAGGGCCTGGGTGCAGGGGCCTTTTGGAACTTGGGGTTTATTGCAAAGGGCCTAGGGGCAGGGCCCTGCTGGGAGCTGCCAGCCACAGCTCAGAGCAGGCCCCAGAGAAGTAAAAAGAGTAATAAAGAGGATGAGAGAGAGAGAGAGGATGAGGATAAGAGAGCAAGGTTCCTGTTACAATACAATAAATCTTCCTCTGTGTTGAATTTTCTAGTTTTCACTAGCCAATCTAGTCCAAGATACAAATCCTACAGCATTTACATACAGCCTATAAGAATCATTACATTACCACACTGTGTTACAGTTTAAACTCTAAAAACTCCTCTTTGGGCCCCTTCTGCCAAGCTAGTGAGGTCTGCTCTGACCCTTGGGCCTGTCTGCAAGCAGAGGGTGTTGTTCCATCAAAAGGGGATCACCTTCAGCCAGCCACACCATTGTTTTCCAGTTGTTCAGTAACTGAGGGATCTCAAAGCTTGCTTTCATTTCAATCTCCCTTATAGTTTCCATATTCTCAAAATCTTTTGCCAAGCAATTGTATCTATAAGGCTTTCCTTATAGAGGCACCGCCTCTGGTGTGTCTGGTTCCACCACGCCTGCTCAGACCCCTGAACGATGCCTGCTTTTCCCTCTTTGTGCCATGCTGTAATTCCAGCCCAAGCTGCCCAGGGGCTCCTCCTGGATTCCACAGGGACCAGAAGCTGAGCCTGCACATCCCAGTACACCGCTGAGTACCTTTCTGCTCTTGGTTTTACTCACAGCCCACGTTGTCTTCATGTGGGTCTAAGTGGCTCTGCAGCCCCTCCCTCTGCCCTCTGTCCCTGTAGTACAGGTACAAAATAATGTAATTCTTGCACCTTTTGGGGACAGGGCCTGATTTGGAGTGCTATATTCACACTTTTCAAGGTGCATCACCCCAGAGGCCACACATCTGGGGGCCTTGTAAAAAATCCTGATTTGAGCTGACATTTAAATGGTTTGCTGGAAGCTGCACTGGAAGTTTAGAACAGCCCTAAGCCTCGTGCTGAGGTCTCTCATGTTCTAGGTGATTTACCCCAGTCGCCGGCCAGTCCCAGCACTGGGGCAGGCAGGACAAAATAAGCAGATAAGAACTAACCAGGTTCAGTTTTCTGTACAGCTCCTTCAGGCTCTGGGGGATGAACTGGCTGAGGATGCCTGCAGCATTGTTCCCCTTGCAGAGCAGTTAAATCTCCTTGCCTTCCTGACCCACTGGGTTTCACCAGCTCTGAAAAAACTCCCTAAAGGCACCCCTCCCTGCCCTTGCCTGCACTGTCTCTGCCCGAGTGAGCAGGTGTGGGAGACAACCATGACAAGGTCATCAAAGTGGGGTCTGGGGGCTCAGTCGGGCAGGGAGGAAGGCTGGAAGCAGGACACCTACCCTCAGTGCATCCCCACATGTTGGGAAGGGTGAAAGTTTGACAAGAAAGTCTCACAGATGTGTGTGCTCAGCAGAAAGATTTTTAAATGTAGAGTCTGATGAAGGAATAGAGATGGAAGCGAGTTTTGATATAGAAGAGAAGAATTGCTGAGCCAGCCTTACTGGCTAACCAAGGAGGCAAAGGGTGTGTTAGTTAGAAGGGGTTTTTATGGCTTAGAGCAAAGGATAAACCCACCCCAAGCAGACATCTTTTTATGAAAAATCTTTTTTCTAAGATTTTTCCTCTTGAAAAGCTGAGAAGCCTCAAGAACAAAATATAAACAATTATTATCTGCTGCTGTAGAATGCAGCAGGTAGATCTGTGATTAGTCTCATGTGCTTGTTTGTAATTAATAGCAATCACAGCACAGCTGGCTCAGACAGAGAACCGACACACAAACCTTTGTTATCATTCTTTCTTTTTCTATTCTTAGCTTAGCTAGACTTCTGATGAAACCTTTTCTTCTATTCTTTTAGTATAGTTTTAATGTAATATATATCATAAAATAATAAATCAAGTCTTCTAAAATATAGAGTCAAATCCTCAGGTCTTCCCTCATCCAAGAACCCCTGTGAACACCATCACACCCACCCCAAACAAGAAGATGTTTTTACCAAGCAGAAAGACAGCACAGGCAAACAAGTCAGCAAAGCTGCAAGTAGATAAAAGGTCTCAGAATTTTCCACTGCAAGAAAACTGAAAAGCATCTTCTAGCTTAAACTGTAATGTACTAACTTTTAGTGACTGGAGAATAGTAACATGAATATGGTAATTATAGTAGGTATGATAGGCTATAGATAAAAGTTAAGGTATAGATTGGTTCTACTGTATAAAGATGCTCAGCAAAGAAAAGTATAGAATGCAATGGAAGCAAAACCAAGGGGTGTCCAGGCCTGCCTGCAGCTGGAGCTGACAGCTGTGGGCACAGCTCTGTCACCCACGGCCCTGGGCTGCTGGAACGTCTTGGATGGAATAAACTGCATTTTGGAGAGCCCCTGGAGTCCCACATCCCTCATTTCAGCTCTTACACCCGCAGCCCCAGCAGCCCTGCCCCAGAGGCACCCTGTCACCTTCTCCTCGCTGTGACCCAAGGGGCTGAGGCTGTCCTGCCCCCCAGCTGGGGACATCCATAGCAGGCTGTGGGCTCTGCAGCACGAGCCAGCTGTTCTGGGGACAGCAGGTGACTTTGGCAGTGTGCTGTGGGATGCCTGAAGAGCAGCTGATTGCTGTGGCAGGCCCTGGTAGGTGGGATAACACCTTGCACAGGCAGCTCAGTCAGGAGCCAGTGAATCAGGGCTCACTGGGAGAGCTGTGGGTGCTGGCAGGTGGGTGCTGGCAGAGACTTCAGCTGGCTGGAGAAGCTGTCACCGAGCAAGGTGACTCACTAGGAATGCTCTGGGTCTTTGACATCAGAACAAACTGGTGACGCCCAGCCTCAGTGGGGTTGTTCACAGAATTCACAGAATTCACAGAATCACTGGGTTGGAAGAGACCTCCAAGACCATCGAGTCCAACCCAGCCCCAACACCTCAACTAAACCCTGGCACCCAGTGCCACATCCAGGCTTTGTTAAGCACACCCAGGGATGGGGACTGCACCACCTCCCTGGACAGCCATTCCAGAACTTTATCACTCTCTCCGTGAAAATCTTTTTCCCAATATCCAACCTAAATTCCCCTTGGCACAGCTTGAGACTGTGTCCTCTGGTTCTGTCAGTTTTAAGTTCATGTCTTTTACTGTTCTGTCACCAAACAGGAAGGGCCCAGCCAAGGTCCCTGTCTGTGGGCTGAGGGGCAGATTGGTAATTATTGCTGTTAATCAAGTTTTAGTCCCGAGTGGAGGGGAGGTGATTGACATCTAAAGGAAGGGACCACTTGATTTGGTTGTTGGGCTCTCATTCCTGCATCTCAGGCTCTTGATAAATAAAAGTTATTGGCCCCCTGACATTTTAAGGCAGAAGAAGGCTCTCTGTGCTGTCAGTGAGAGGCTAACTCAGCAAGCAGAAGGCCAAGCGAGCCGCAGCAGCACTCGGGTGCTTGGGCAGTGCTGCAGGCAGCGAGGCCGTGCTGCCCGTGCCTCACAGCAGCGTGTCTTTGGCAGGTACCACATCAGCCTCTCCTCCGACCTGGACTGGAGGCACGACAAGCACCACGACATGGACGAGGTGCAGCGGGACCCGCGGGCGGGCTCGGAGCCCGCGGCAGAGGAGGCGCAGGTGGACCCGCGGAAATACTCGCAGAGCAGCTCGGAGCGCTTCCTGGAGCTCTCCCACTCCTCCATGGACCGAGTGTTTGATGCTGACTGCGGGAAATCATGTGATTACAAAGTGGGATCGCCGAGCTACTTGGACAAGTTGCTGTGGAGGGACAGCAAGCCCCACCACTACTCAGAGCCCAAGCTCATCCTGGATTTATCCCACTGGAAAAGGGCAACCATAGCGCCCGCAGCTGAGCTGTCGCTGGAAGAGGAGCCCTCCAACCTGTTCCTGGAGATTGCCCAGTGGGTGAAGAGCACGCAGGTGGGGCTGGAGTGCCCCGGCTCTCTGCCGGAGATGCAGGAGCGGAGCCTGCCCTCCTCTCCTCACCCCCGCCACAAGGAACCCGCCGCGGTCAGCGGCGAGACCGACCCCGAGTTCGACCTGGACGTCTTCATCTCCAGGGCGCTGAAACTTTGCACAAAGCCCGAGGACCTCCCGGACAACAAGCTCAACGAGATCAACGGGGCCTGCATCTCGGAGCACCCCGGGGACATGGTGCAGGCAGAGGTGTTCCAGAAGGAGCGGTGGTGAGGGCCCCAGCCCCGCTGCGCCTCCCTCCCCTGGGCATCCCCTTCCCACACTGTACCAAACGCCTTTTCCAGGAAAGGCAAGCACAAACCACACGCCCCCCTTGATGCCTTAGAAGTGCTTCTAAGGGGATCGAGAGGTGCAAATGAAATACTGAGTTCCTTACGCTGCCTTAACAATCTTGCCTTGCGATCTCTGGGACCTGTTTGAAACTTAAATGTACGAGGGGGAAAACGACAGTACATGGTAGGTTTTGCAAACAGTAGTCAAATAGACTTCTTTTCCTCTCTTTTTCTATAGCAACTTGAAATGACAAGGACAAAAATTAACATTTTCAGTGTGGTCAGATACCCTCCTGGTTGGACAGTTCCCAAAACACCGAACTTTGAGCCCCTCTGAGGCGCCTGTGTGAGTACAGGTATGGAATAAAGTGATGCCAGCCATCAGTCAGCGCAGAACGGAACTAGAGTTTGGCCATCAGACAACAAAATAAAACTCTCTGAGAATGTTAGTGGGGAAGAAATTTGACCTACAAAGGATGGGCCATTGGGGATTTGTTTTTGGGTTTTTTTTCTGAGGAGAAGACAAAATTTTTGCTAAGTGCATTTTGCTGGTTTGTGGTTTCTCACACCAAAATCTCCCCTTTGGCTGCATGGGGTGCAGCTGGGGATGCACGGGGATCTGAGCTTTCCGAGCACTCGGGAGGGCCCACGGGATGCACCCTGGTGCTGCTGCTGCGAGTCCTGCCTCGGAGAGCTGCCACGAGACCAGCAGAATTCCAGCAGGGAGGGCTGGGAGCAGCGTGTCCCACGGAGTGACACTGCCCAGCACCACCAGCCACGCGGACCCAGCAAGGGCTCCCAGCCACTCTGCTGCTGGAAAAGGAGTCACAGTACCACTGGCTTTCCTCCTGACAAAGATCTCGTGAAGAAAACAACAGTTCCTGTGGCACGAGATTCATGACTGGCCACTTGGCTCCCAGCGTCTGTGGGAGAGGCTGGTGCCAGCAGGCAACTGTGTGTACATAGATGAAGACACAACTGATCTACTGTACCTTCTGTTTTCATCCACACTTCTGAGCACCTTAATAATTAATCAGCTAACAAGAGTTTGTATATGGAAGAAATGTTCTATACTTATATTTAACCCAACTCGGCAGCTTTTTAAATGGAGATGTGTAAATAGTGCCACACAAGACAGCCTCTGCTTTCCTCAGCATCCTGCTGCTGTGCTGCCCGGCACAGCAACGCTGCTCACATTTGTACAACAGAAACTGCTGTATTTAGTACTGCAAGGCCCATATTTAACTACTCCCATATTCATTATTTCTACCCTTTTAACAAGCAATCCGCTAAATGCTCTGAGATGTGAAGAAACTGGTGTGAGGCGCAGATAACTAACAGCAGTGTTTACTGTATTAGCCCTGGGTTCTGTCCTTGCTGGGGCCAGGTGCAGGTTTAGCTGCAGCAGGCCTTGGCAAGCCCAAAAACGTGTTCCTACTGTGAAGATCTCACACTGGGTGATGGAAGCGCCACTGCTCCAGCCAGTCAGCAGCACTGGTGTGAAGGCAGCCAGCTGCCAGGATGGGATGGGCTGCCAGCCCGGGTGAAGGGGTGGGGAAGGCATTTGAAAGGTGAAGCTGATGGAAAAGGGCTCAGAAAGGCAAAGCCATTCATCTCTGGTCTTTGCTTTGAGCGTTTGGATGTCCCCCAGAGTGGTTTAGAAAGGGGAAACAGGACAGAGACAGAGGTTTGGTTTCTGGTGTGTTGCAGATGATTGATATACCTCAACTAAAGCTCAGCACTTTCACTGCTGGTGGGGGACACTCCAATGCCAGGAGCAGATCCAACCAGCCCGGTGGCCCATGGCTGGCTGACCATGGTCCTGCTCCCCACGGTCCCACTGCCCACAGCCCCACTGCCCATGGTCCCGTTCCCCATTTCCCACTGGCCACGGTCCCACTGCTCATATCCCACTGCCCACAGCTGGCTGCCCACAGTCCCACTGCCCACAGTCCTGCTGCCCATGGTCCCGCTGCCCGTATCCCACTGCCCACAGTCCCACTGCCCGTATCCCACTGCCCACAGTCCCACTGCCCGTATCCCACTGCCCATATCCCACTGCCCACAGTCCCACTGCCCATATCCCACTGCCCACAGTCCCACTGCCCACAGTCCCACTGCCCATATCCCACTGCCCGTATCCCACTGCCCACAGTCCCACTGCCCGTATCCCACTGCCCACAGTCCCACTGCCCGTATCCCACTGCCCATATCCCACTGCCCACAGTCCCACTGCCCATATCCCACTGCCCACAGTCCCACTGCCCGTAACCTACTGCCCACAGTCCCACTGCCCGTAACCTACTGCCCACAGTCCCACTGCCCGTATCCCACTGCCCACAGTCCCGTTCCCCATGTCCTACTGCCCACGGTCCCGCAGAGCCCTGTGGTGCCCCACTGGCAGCAGCCAGCAGAGTTTGG
Source organism: Diglossa brunneiventris (assembly GCA_019023105.1). Lineage (NCBI taxonomy): Eukaryota > Metazoa > Chordata > Aves > Passeriformes > Thraupidae > Diglossa > Diglossa brunneiventris. The sequence goes on from CM032382.1 coordinate 66,514,144, forward strand.
AGCTGGCCTGCTGGGCTTGGGAGCAGTGCCAGGGGAGGAGCAGGCAGCAGGGCCTGGCTGTGTCCGGGGCTCTGGCCGGAGCCCATCCCGGTGCGAGAGGCACGGAGCTGCAGCGGGGCAGCCGGCTGGGGTCAGCACCCGGGGCCAGCAGAGCCAGGCCACAGGAGGAGAGCAGCTCGGTGACCCTGGAGACTCCTCTGGAGATGGAGCAGCCCGTGCTGCCATGGGGCTGAACACAAGAACTCGGCCCGCACAAACCACGTTCTGCCGGCCGGGCAGCGGTGGCCACGTCCCCTGAAACCAGGAGCCATTTCCATGGAGTGTCACAGGCCTGCAGGACTATTTATCATGGCCATGAAAGAAACAGTTTTGCTTTTGAGTATTGTCTTGTGGGCCCACAATTAAGGTGTAAAACAGACTCGGTAGCAAGCAAACGGAGCGTGTTGCCGCCACTCTGGATTTTCCATTTCGCTTTGTGAGCGCTTATTTAATGTTGTTCTAAAACCTCAGCATCACATGCTGGGAAAAGGGGATAAGAGGGATGGCTTTAATTTGTTACCTGAGTGTGCTTAGCTGATCACAAGCCAGATATGTCTCTCATTTGCAGAAATAAAATGTAAGGCCTGAGCTTTCTTTGCGTGACAGAGTGTAATTATTTTATAAATTATTATTATGTTTATTCTGAAGTGTTTACTCCAGTTCTGGAGTAAAAATCCGCAGAATTCCACAAATCATAGGATTCACTCAGGTTGGAAAAGGGAGTGAGCATGCTTAAAAGTGACCATGAAGACCAGCATCACAGGAATATTTTCATTCTTGGTGTTGGGCTGCTTCTCACCCAGCTTTGCTTTGGCAGGTTCAGGCTGTCTGAGCACTCAGGGTCACAGGGAGGGAATTTAGGCTTGGTCATCATCTGTGTCCAATGCAGTTTGAAGAATCATTTCCTGATGGGTGGAAGATCACCCACCAGGTATTTCAGTAAAATTGCAGAGATCATTCATTGAAAGAGACAGAGCACTGCTGTTGCTGGTGACACTGGGGTGGCCCCCGAGCCCACGTGGATAGGTTCACACCCTGGGCTCAGAGATGTGAGCCCCAGCTGTCACAGGTTTAAATTAAAGAGCAACAGGGGGAGCAGAAAATCCCTCCCTGAAACTGCAGGAGCTGCTCCTGGTGGCCTCTCACCAGGATCTGCCCTTCCACACACTGGGCACGGGCTGGAGCCTGGGAACCCATCAGGAAGGTGATTTAAGAACTCCCTTAAACGTCAGAGAGACGCCTCCAACAGTTCTGCTGCTGCCCCAGTGATTGTTCTTCCTCAGTCACAAATCTGTGACTATTTTTGCTGCAGTTTATTTTTAATCATGCTGGGACTCAGCAGCTGTTACACCATCGCAGAGCTGCACTAACCAGGCCTTCAGAGCTTCACCATGGCAGTAACAAAAATACCCACTTCAGCTGCCTTTTAAAGGGGCTTTGGGGACATCCTGGGAGCTTTGTCCTGTGCAAATCCCTCCCAGATCCCAGAGCAAAACCACAACATAGTGTCAGTGCATTTTACAAGTGGGCTTTTTGGAGACTGGACTGCAAATGATCTATTCTGCCCCTTGGAGCAATTTCATGCCACAGTTTTTGAGAGCTTGCAGTGAGAACACTGTACAGTGTGGCATGCAGACATTTCAGCTCTGAAGTGCTCTTTCTTTTTCAGCTGATTCTAAGAGGAATTGAAGAGAACAAATACACCATATGGTGTTTGCTTGTGAATTGTTGCCTTTGACATTTTGAAAGGCAGAGTTTGATTCTGTATGATATTCGGGTGAATGGAGTCCTCTCAAACAGCATCTTCACTTTCTGAAGCTCTGCTCATCCCAGTATTTTAAACTGCCATCTAGGCACTGGGGAAGCTGGTTTATAACAACCATATTGCTAAATTCAGAGTAGGTTTTTATTTGTTAAAATAAAAAGATTCTGTCTTAAAAAACACAACCTTTTCACACACAGTCTTACCCTACCTGGTCTTGGGTTGTGGTGGAATAAAGTGCAACAAAAGGATCTATGAATGGTTGCTTTCATTAATGTTGCAGTGAAAATTAGGTGTTCTAGGACGTTTATATGAATTTTTATGAGGTTTTGGAGAGAATATACCCAAGGCCATCTTTGATAGCCATCTTTGAGAATATACTTAAGGCCATCTGCGCTATCAAAGATGGCCTTGGGTATATCCTCTCCAAAGCTTCATAAAAATTCCTCTTGACATGCACAGGAATTAACTCTGAAAATTATAATTAATTTTATTAATTAGATTAATATTATTAATTAAAATAATTCCTGTTGACATGCACAGGAATTAACTCTGAAAAACAGAGTTAATTCCTGCGTATGTCAATGCTCCATGAAGCATTTGTGTCTACCCGAGATTTCCAACTCCTGGGACATTCCTGCTGGTCCATCAGGCATTTCATGAGGAAAGAGGGGGCCAGTGGAACAGCCTGAACCTGGCCAGGCAGTGGCGAGGGGAGCTTCAGCGCGGGGGGCAGCAGCGATGTTGCTGTGAGCGGGGCTGGGTGCAGCCGGTCCGTGAGCCCAGCCCGCTGCTCCCGGAGGGTTCCTGCCCTGCCAGTGGGGTGAAACAGGGCAAGGACGGCAACCTAGAGCTGGAATGCTCCCTTTACAATGTGTGTGTGTTGTCTGACCCTGAACCCTGCCGGCCACCGCGGTGCCAGCAGCAGCATTCAGCGAGGAGTGTCCCGTCTCTCCCCCGAGAGCATCCACAGGCAGCCACATTCCCCAGGGAGCAGGAACATGCAGGGAGGGAAGGAAACGCTTCCAGCCCGAAGCGTCCTTCCCGTGTTCTGCAAATCCCTGTGCCCAGGAGCAGCTGGACGCTGGGAAGCCACCAGGCATCCGGGTAACTCCTTCCCTGAAGCGCTCTGCGGTTTCGGAGGGGAAAGGGGAGAGGAGACTTAGCGTGTGCAGGCCTGGACTCAGCCAGGCACGGCCGGGCTCACCTCTGTGTGTGTGCACATAAACACACGTGTCTCGCGTGCACATACATGTTTCCTGCGCTGAGCACCTGGCCAGCCCTGGGTCAGCACTCCAGACTGGGAAGGTCTGTTTCCAACCTCACAACTCCTTCTTGCCTTCTCATGACAAAGGTCAGCCACACCTTCTCACCCTCCTTCACCCAAGGAGATGGAGTTTGACCCCTACACCAGCACAGAGAAGTGGGGGTTCTCCTAAGTTTGCCCTTAGAACTTCTCTGTGCTGGTGTAGGGATAAAACTGACAGAGGTCAGCAGACTACAGGTGAAATGCAGAGAGGATCCCAGCTCTCCTCATACATGACATCAGCTTTTCCAGCTTGCTGGGGGTGGTTGATAGTGGAGTTATTCCACCCTGAGCAAGTAGCCCCCGTTTTTATAGGAGCTGGATGCATGGGATGTGTGTGGATGTGCAGCGCAGTGTCCTACCAAGGAGCAGTCCTCAGAGCAGCCCTGCAGGGGCACAGCACAGCCTCACCTGAGGGCATCTCCTCGGGCTCCAAAGTCAACCCTTGGGCACAGCTGGGTGTGAGGGAGGCTGGGCAAGGCCGGAGGGACACTTGTACTGGTGCTGTCTGTCCGCTGTAGGCACACAGTCCTCAGGGAGCTCCATAAACCAGAGAGAACCCTCCTGGGAACAGTTAAACATGAATTGGAGGGGCGTCCAGATTTTCCTTGTGTGTCCCATGGAAGTGTCCTCTGTGAAAGGAAGGAAGAAGAAAATCCTCTCTCTCCAGAGAAGATGGTGTGCGATGTTGATTCATTACGGGCTCAAAAGTCTGTCACTGCAGCAAAACAAGGCCACACATTGGGGTGCTCCTGCCACTAACTCAGCCTGCTCTGTGTCCCCCAGCCCAGACAGGTCACTGCCTTCCTACAAAAGGATGCAGAGGAATCAGCTTTTCTGCCTAAAATTAGCAGCAGGTCAGGGGCTCACGCTGCCTGTGCGCGGCCCCATGCCATTTCTGAGCCATGTCCATCTCATCCCAGAGCTGTGCCCCAGCACCCTCTAATTGCTCCCGGAGCCTGAGGGAGCTGCCCCACGGCCCTGGCAGCAGGACAGGCCTGCTGGGGACAGGGATGTGGCAGTGGTGTCTGGGTGGCAATCCCTGTGTCACCCCTTCATCCTCAGACAGGCTGTGCCGTCCCTCAGCCTCTGGTGGATAAACAAACGGGGAGCCAAAGGCCACGGTGGCAGAAATGCCGGCCTGTGGGCTGCTGAGCAGCACGCTGAAATATTTAAACCAGGGAGGCATTGGCGGAGGAGCTGAACAGCAGGAGCCCTGGTGTCTTCCTTTGGCTGTGACGCCGTGTCTCCAGAGGCACTGAGTGACATTTCACACCAACTGAGCCAGACGTGGGCAGACCTGTTTGTCACCTCCGCACCGGGCAAGGGGCTGCTCCCACAGCAGGTCCTGTGTCACTCCAAATTACACCTCTGGAACACAGGAGCTGTCAGTAAAGGCTAAGCTGCTCCCTCCTCTCGTCTGCCACTTCGAGCCGCTCCCCCAGGAGTGACAGGGTCTCTCTGTGCTGCTGGATTTCACAGGAGCACCACTGTGCTCACACCCAGCTTCTGTCAGCCAGCCCTGGTGCTCCAAACCTGTGATTTGGAGCCAGGCAGAGCTGCCCTGGGACTTGCTCTGCAGCCTGCTCTCCTCCCTGACGTCTCCTGGGCCCTGTGTGCGTGTCCTCGATCTCACTTGCAAAATAGGAGGGAGGGGGTGAAAAAAAATGCTTAGAGGCTGACTGATGAAAAGAGTGAGGTGTGATCTGGTTTTCTTTTCCAACAGTGAAGCTTTCGTAGAATCATGGAACAGTTTGGGTGGGAAGGTACCTTTAAAGGCCACCTGGCTCAGGGCACTGGAGTTAAAACAGCCAGGGTCTGCTCCCTGAGGGCAGAGAAAAGAGCGAGGGAAGGGAGGAATCCTGAGAGGGGAAACCATGGCAGAGCAGAGCAGTGGACTCAAGGAGTGCCGGCAGGAGCCTATCTCCAGCTGGAGTGTCGGGGTGCAGAACTGCAGCCACACAAAGGTCTCCTTTTGGGCGATGCCCTCGAACCAGGGCTGGCACTCTGCAAGGCAGCTCTTCTGCTGGCAGGTGGGAATAGCTGTGTTTCCTCTCCTAAAACTGTTTGATTTTGTTTGATTTTTGTTTGATTTTAATTTCAGAGTCGCGCAGCTCTTGGGGCCGCGAGCAGTCTTAGGCAAGGACAGGCCGCCCTCTGCAGGGAAATTCATCAAACTTGGGCTGTGGCTTTCCCCATCCACTGCCTGGGTTATCCCCCGCAGATCGACCCCAAACCGGGGCCACCCCAGGGCCAGAGCCCTGCTCTCACCTTACATCCTCAGCAGATCTCCATTTCCAGTGCCTGTGACGCACAGAAGATTTGGAGGGAGGTGCACCAGCGGTCCATGGTTTCACACCAAGGTTTTCCCCCTGCTGGGAAAAATAATGGGATCACAGCTGCTGGGGTACGTGTGAGCTGCGAGGAGCGGCTGTCGGTCTGGGTTTGCAGGGCTCCCCGCTCCTGCGAAGAAAGCCAGGAGGTGTTTAGTCCTGCTGAACTGTGTCTGGCAGGTTTTCTGCAGCCAAGCATTTCAGCACACCATCCCCAGGAAGGTCGGCAAAGTCATTTGAGCCTGCTTTGTTGCCTGCATGCGAGTGGTTGTGCGCTGTGCTCGCTTGGCTTGGCGTTTTGGCAGCAGATCTTAGAATAGAAAAGGAAATTTTGCTGTTTCTGGAGACCCAAGCCCACACTGGCCAGGCCTCCTGGGTTGTGTCAGCAGCGCTGAAACACAAAAGTTCCCATCCTCAGCTTAGACAGCACGTTCAGTGTCCCCTCTGACAAGGGTGGCAGAAGGGGTGTGTCACTGTCATATTTTCTGAAAAATCCCTTTGCCAGGATTTCTTCTCCTAGGAAGCTGAGAAGCCTCAGAAAAGAAATGTAAACAATAACTATCTGATTGCTTTGGAATGTGTTCTGGAGATCATTTACCAACAGGTGCCTCTTTGATTGGTTCCATGTGAATTGTTTTAACTTAATGGCCATTCACCATCAGCTGTGATGGACTCTGAGGAGTCAGTCACGAGCTTTCATTATCATTCTTGTTAAACCTTCTGATGCATCCTTTCTCTTTCTTTAGTATAGTTTTAGTATCGCATTCTTTAATATCATATATATCATAAAATAATAAACCAGCCTTCTGAGAACATGGAGTCAGATTCTCATCTCCTCCGTTGTCCTGGGGACCGTCACAAACACCACGGGGATGAACCACCTTCCTCTCCCCAGGTAGCACTGAGCTGGTAGGTGGGCCTGCTAAACCAGCCTTTAAAACCACTCATCATTTGTAACAATATTCAAAAATGCATGTTGCAAGCTGCTTTTGGTCCTACAGGGAGCAGCATAAGATCTCTTGGAGGAGCTCAAAATGAGAAGTCGGAGTTTTTCTGAGCGCTAACCTGGTGCTGTAGCTCTCGGCGCTCTGCTCTCCCCAGATATTTGGGGCAGGGCTGACGGGCAGGTCTCATCCACACCAGTTTATCAGAAGCTGAAAAAGCACAGTGCCTGGTTGTTTGGCCCCTGTAAGCACTGTGTGAAGGGAATATCCCAAAGCAGCAGGCGCAGCTGCTGTTCCCTGAGCATGCTGTGAGGGCTGCACTGGGGCTGAGGAGCAGCAATGGACTGACCCTCCTGAGCTCAGTGACACTGGAAACACACCCTGACTGCAGTCCTGTCCTGCAAGAATTCACCTGTGGGCAATTTTGGAAGGAATTCGAGACGGGACCTCTGAGTTGTTTTTGATGATGTGGTTTATTTTTCTTATCTTCTACAGGGGCAGGAAGGCTGAGTTCAGCTCACATCTTCACTGCATGGCTCAGAAGGCCACAAGACCCCCAGTTACAAGACCTTTAATGGATTTATTGACCAATAAAACACTGCCAACAAGGATATTTATGTTTTTGACCTAATCTTTAAATATTTTGTCTTATGGACCCATGTTACAGTATAAGCTTTCTTAGCCAACCATGTTATGACACACAAACCTACAGCACTGCATCCTAAATTGCTTGTTCACCTCTGTAACCACTTTATTTTTTCTATATCTTACCTACAGCACTGCATTCTAAACTCCTTGTTCACCTCTGTAACCGCTTTTATTTTTTCTATATCTTAAACTCTAAAACTCTAAACTTTCCTCCACTTAGCTCAACGTGTCTCTGCTTTAAACTATAAATCCACATTCTGGTTTCTAGCCCCTCGGTTTGGGAGCCTTTTCCGAGGTCTCAGATCAAATCCTGTGTTTAATTCTAGGCTTTGGGAGTTCCTGCATTTTGGATTCCAGCAGGGCCTGGCCACACCGGGGGCTCAGGGATGGCCGTGGTGGGGCTGGGGGTTCTGACAGCCCCCAGCAGGCTCTGCTGGCAGTGTCGCAGAGGGAGCCCAGCACTGTTTAATCACAGCAGAGATGCCAGGTGTGCCCAGAACCCGCCTGCCGGGTACGCAGCCTCAGCTGAGGGCCCGCAAAGGAGAGGGGGCAGCAAATCTTCCTGGGAGACACGTTGGGGAACATGAAGGGGTCAGGAGCAGGCACGGGAGGGTGAGTTGTTCCTCATATTCTCTGTCTGGTGGCTTGCTTCCTGCCTTAGACCTCAGAGCAGAGCAGGGCCATGGGTCCTCCTGCAGCTCTGTCCTGCCCCTTCAGTCCTCACGTACCTTTAGGTGTTGATTCCCTTCAGCCTCAGCCCACCTGATCCTTGCAGTGAGGAAAACAAGCTTCAACCAGGAGAGAAAAAAGAAACAAAACATGTTAGCTAAGTAGGGCTGGATTTCTAAGAGGCTCGAGTTCCCTTGCTCTCAGAAAAGAGAAAAATCCTGTTTGTGAAGCTGTCGAGAATTGGAGACTTTCTTTCAAAATATCGTTGATGAACTCTTGATTGAGTTAGGTTCTCTGTAATTTAAACTACAGAAGGGCTTCTGAATAAGTGCCAAAGCTCACCTTATAACAGAGCTTTTGGTACTCTCATATCTCCCTACCCAGATGTCTCATAACTGAGACATCTGACACTGTCCCAAACCCAGATCTGTCCCAAATCTGTGCTTTCTGTGAAGTGACAAAATACACAATCGATGTAAGGGATTTCTGTTCTTTACTCTTTTTGTGACATGTAAAAACTCACCATGACATACCCTCGATCGGGTATTTTCCTAAAGCCTAAATGTTTCAGAGTTTTAGTATCAGCCCTTTCCCACAGAAGAAGCTGGATTTTAAGGCTCGGCTAGTAGCACATGTCCTGTGAGAGCACACGTAGGATGAAATGCAGAGGAGTTCAAGCAGGACACAGAGGGAACACTGTGGGCCAGCAGCTGTAACGCTGCTTCAGCAGAGTCCCATGGATGGCCAGCAGCCCAGCAGGGGAATGATGACTCAAAGAATTTCCTTACTGCCAGGATGGCACTCTGCCTATCAGCTCTCTCCTCGCTTTGTAGGAAATTAAGTTGTTTTGCAGTGGTTGGGATGCCATCCTTCGCTAGACACAGAAAAGTCAGGGCTGACTCTACGACACCATGCTAACAAGTACAGAAAATGCATTTTATAGTGTCTCCAGCCAGTGCAATTTGAGACCTGTGAAGGTTAATGGATCTTTTCTGGCAGGTTCCTCTGTTATTTTTGTCAGTTGCTGCCGCGTGGAGACAAAAGCAGAGTGCTCTGAGCAGAGACTGGGTGCCTGGGAGCCCAGGCTGAGAGTGAGGTGTCCATCAGGTAAGGGCAGAAACAACCCCTCGAGTTTGCACAGGCTGACGGGACCGATTCTTTCACTCCCAAGTTCATTCTGGCTCTGAGCAGTCTCTGGAAGCTCCATCCTCATCCTGCAGCAAGATCCACAGCCTGCAAGGTGTGAGAGACCAAAAAGCGCTGATTTCAAGATTGTAAACCCGAGTGCAGTGTCACCAGACCCTGCCGATGGGGTTAGACTCCCTCCCGACGTGTCTGAGGGACGCCTCTTTCCAGCTTAACGGAGACTGGAGGACTCGCAAACCCGCGGTGAAATTCGCTGTTTCGGTGCTTTTCAAGCCCGCTGCGGTCGGACAAAGGCCGCCAGTCGCGGCTCGGCGTCTCCGGAGCGATCAGAAGAGGGCAGCCCTGGCCATCCGCTCCGCTCGGCGTTGTGCTCCGCTCCATCTCCGGGACGCGAGTCGGCGCCGCCGAGCCGCGTACGCTGCTCGGGACGGGAAGGGCGCCGCTCCCCGTGCCCCCATCCGCCGAGACGGAGCGCACGGAGCCCGGGGAGATGGGTCAGAGGGGCTGCTGTGAGGTCATTCAGGGAGTCAGGCTCCCGGTGATGAGGGCGGTGTAGGGAGAGGTCCCCGTGTGTCTGGGGCGGTGGCACAGCGCCGATAAATAAACACGCCTGCCCTCAGAGCAGCGGGCACAGCCAGCCGCAGCCGGGCAAGGGGCTCACCGCCACTCCCAGCAGAAAAGCAGGTTTGTTAGGGGATAGCACCTATACATGAACACGCCTGCCCTCAGAGCAGCGGGCACAGCCAGCCGCAGCCGGGCAAGAGGCTCACCGCCATTCCCAACAGAAAAACAGGTTTGTTAGGGGATGAAAGCACTAAAATGGCCCAGCCTCCCGCTGCCAGAGCCACTCGCTGTGGTGCCTTCAGAGCCCCTGAATGCTTCCAGAGACCGGACATCTGTCACCTCTCTGGGCAACCCGGGCCAACCTTACCACTCTCATTATCATTTACCTCTTCCTCACCATATAGAGCTATTTCCTTCAGTCTAGCCCGAATGTCACCCGGTCAGCCCATCTCAGGATTTCTCACCATGCCCCTGGCTGTCCAGCAGTTCAGCAGATTAAATCTGACCTGAGGTCAGACTGGCCTAAAAGGAGGCTGCAGATCACAAGAAGAGAAAGTAAAACATAACTTTAAAAGCAGCAAGAGACAAACCTGTTAACTTACAGTAAGAGTCACTGACAAAGGAATTTGTCACTCAGCACCACTGTGGGCTGTTCCTATGTGAGGTGGTCTCCAGGCCTGACACTCTTCTGCACACCCAAAAAGGCTAAATGAGAAATTTTACACAGAAATGCTTTAAAACAAAACGAAATTACCAGTCAGAAACTGAATGCAAAGAATGGAAACAGTGCAAACGTACTTCGCCCTGTTGTTGCTCTAAAGAAGTAAAAGGGGCAAGGCTGGTGGAGAGCAGTAATATCTTTTAGTGGAATTGGTGTGATAAAAGACATTTTTCTTCACAAACCTTGCCTCGGGGCAGCCATCATCTTTACTGCCTCTTTCCTGCTTCAGCCTCATGTAAATGTGAAGAGTCAGCAGGGTCATCTCTCTGTATCAGGCGTGTCAGAGTGAACAATCAACATTGCTTTTTAACAGAAATAAAGAGCAGAAGGCCAAAAGGCCAGTTTTCATCAAACCACAGGAGCCTTCTGAGGGATGGCTTGTTCTGCTAGTCCATGCTGCAAAGCCTTCTGAGACTGGAGTGAGATAAAAGCCAGTATCACTGCTTAAATAATTATTTGTTCTGTATTAGTTGTACACACACAGCTACATTATCAGCGAGTTTATGGGAGTGACAGTGCGGCACCATGGAAGGAATGAAAGGACAGATCTAGGCAACTAGAACAGATTATTTTAGCTTAATTACTTGCATCAAGGATCAGTGACAGGAAAAACAAGAACACAGGGTTCAGTGTTGGTGATGATACTTTAAATAAGATATTTAAGATAAGATAAAAACTGAAAATGTTATGGAAAGGAGAGTCAAAACTATCTCAAGGATGGGGAACAAAAGTCTTCTGTGTACTTTATCAGGCATTAAATGATTAAAACCACTGTGGTTTGTCACAAGAAAAATTAAGAAAAAAAGGAAATTCTCTTCAGCAAAGAGACAAAAAACAAGCAGAAGATGACCAGAAGTCTAGGAAGACCACAAAGGGAAATAGAACACAGTTTTAGGATGGTGGAAGTGACTTAAGAAACCACCTTGGTGTGACTTAAGAGAACTACCTTCAAACAGTGATGATTTTTGGGAGTTTTAATTTAGCACAAACCGCTGGCTCCCTCTGGAAGGGAACCCCAGTAAAACGCAATGGCCTGTGTGCACAAGAAATGTGGAGTGATCGTGAAATAGCCATCTGCTGCGTTAGAAATTTCTGAATGAATCCCCACCCCGCGTGGGTGAGCTGTGACCCTCGTGGAGGCTGCTCCAGCCCAGCCAGGCGGGGTGGCAGCTCCGAGCTGGGTGGATTTACAGGGCCCAGGAGCTCCACAAGCTCACAGCTCTTCTCTGGGCAGCAGCAGAGCAGCAGAGTTCGTGTGCCAGAGGAAGCTTCCGAGAGAGCACCAAAGAGGGTGATAAAAGCCCTGTGGAGGAGGGAGGAGCAGCTGCTCCTCTGGTTCTGAGACTCACAGAGAGAGACACTGAGGGGCTGGAGCTGGGAAGGGGCTGGAGCCCCAGGAGAGGCTGAGGGAGCTGGGAAGGGGCTGAGCCTGGAGCAAAGGAGGCTCAGGGGGGCCCTTGTGGCTCTGCACAGCTCCTGACAGGAGGGGACAGCCGGGGGGGTCGGGCTGTGCTCCAGGGAACAGGGACAGGAGCAGAGGGAACGGCCTCAGGCTGGGCCAGGGCAGGCTCAGGGTGGGCACCAGCAGGAATTTCCACATGGAAAGGGCCGTCCAGCCCTGGCACAGCCATCCAGGACAGTGATGAGTGCCCCTCCTTTGGGGCATGTGGATGTGGCACTTGGGGACATGGGTCAGTGGTGGCCCTGGCAGTGCTGGGGCAGTGGTTGGACCGAGGGTGTGAGGGCTTCTCCAACCCAAATGGTTCTGTGACTCCATGTCCTGCTGTCGCCCGAGGCAGCTGGGGCCCTGCTGGGGCACAGAGCATGGGCCAGGCCTCCTCTGCACAGCGACCTGTGCCTTGGGAAAGGCTTGGAGCCAGGATTTGGGAGTGAACCAGGGCAGTGCCACGGGGCTGGAAGGCAGCGGGTGCTCCCTGGAAGTGACAGCTTTCCTCCATGCAGCCCACTGCGGGGAGCTCTGGGCCCCGCAGCGCAGAGTGAGTCCCTGGGGCGCAGGTTTTCCTCTGAGTGACTAATCACAGCCCAGCTCTCCAGGCAGCCGTTCTTTCACAACAAAGTGCTGCACAGCGTGTATCAGCAAGGCCCCAGCTGCTCCTTAGGTGGTCCTGGGGAATATCCTCCACAGGCCTGGAGCGGCACGGGTTTACAGCAGAAGTGATTTATGCAATTTGGGTAGGAAGCCAGGCATTTTTAAATGCCTCCAATTTGGGCTATTTTTAGCCTGGCACAAAGGCATGACCTTGCAGGTTATTTTCGCAATCTCTTTGTTTATAGGTGCAGAGCAGCATTATTCAGAAACGTCTCAAACCAGCCACAGTCATGCTGATGGGGAGGGGAGAGGGAAAGCAGCTGAATGTGCTCTTCATGACAGGCCTCAAAATCATAATTAGGAGAGGGGGTTTTGATTAAGTAGGTTTACATATCTGATACTGTTACTATAGTGACTCTGCTTCTTTTAACTGCGCCGTGCTCCTTCGTACATCAAACTATTTAAATCGAGTTCGGTGCTGGTGGCAGAGAATTAAAATTCTTACTTAATAAAAGTTCTTGTTAAAAAAAATTTCTCTTTTTAACTGAAATGGGGAACATGAGATGGGGTATCAGGAAGGAATTGCTGGCTGGGAGGGTGGGCAGGCCCTGGCCCAGGGTGCCCAGAGCAGCTGTGGCTGTCCCTGGATCCCTGGCAGTGCCCAAGGCCAGGCTGGATGGGGCTTGGAGCAGCCTGGGACAGTGGGAGGTGTCCCTGCCCATGGATGAGATTGAAGCTCTTTTCCAACCAAACCGTTCCAGGATTGTGATTAACAGTTTCAAAATCTGCAGCACTGGAAAACATCTGAGTTTGGGCTGGAGAGGAGGCAGACAAAGGCTGGGATGGGCCGAGCTGCTGTGTTTCACACCCCTGTACTTTCTCTCTCGAAACTCTGTGGAGGCTGAGCTGGGGATGAGTATCACTTCCACTGACCACTGTGAGGACAAACAGCTGAGGGTTATTGTGAAAAGTGATGGTTTTACTCTTTTCTCCCGCAATTTCAGCGCTGACCTGCAGTATTAGCTGCCTCAATGACTTCTGCCAAGCCCTCTGCTTGAGTCCAAGGGTATCCCAGCCCTCCAGGCTCCATGAGGCAGCAGACCAGGCAAGGCTTACCTCATTGCTGTGGCCCTGCATGTTTTGAGGAGCCCTGTTCCATGCAGGACATCCAGCATGGCGGCCCTGGCCACGGGGAGCAGCTTCCATGTAGCCACAAGGAACTCTGAGCAGAGCGACCACATTCCCTGCCACTGCTCTCTGCCCTTTCCTCCTGCTTTGCCTTTCCCCCTCAGCCTCCTCCACAGCGGGATGTCTCTGTAGAGCCACAGTCCCCAGCGTCCTGAGTGCCACACAGCACTCACAGCCCTGTCCCCTTATGGACCCAGGCTCCTTATGGACCCCAGCTCCTCACAGCCCTGTCCCCTTATGGACCCAGGCTCCTTATGGACCCCAGCTCCTCACAGCCCTGTCCCCTTATGGACCCAGGCTCCTTATGGACCCCAGCTCCTCACAGCCCTGTCCCCTTATGGACCCAGACTCCTTATGGACACCGGCTCCTCACAGCCCTGTCCCCTTATGGACCCAGACTCCTTATGGACACCGGCTCCTCACAGCCCTGTCCCCTTATGGACTCAGATTCCTTATGGACCCCAGCTCCTCACAGCCCCCAGCCCTTCACAGCCCCATCCCCTCACAGATCTCCATCTTCTTAAGGCTTCCAACCCCTCATGGATCCCGTCCCCTCACGTTCCCCATTCCCATTCCCCATCTCCTCACATTCCTCATTCCCTCATGTTCCTCATCCCCTCATGTTCCCCATTCCCGCTGACACTGCCATTGTTATTCCCATCCCCATCACGTGCCCCATTCCCCATCCCCTCACATTCCTCATTCCCTTGCCATCACCTCATGTTCCCCATTCCCCATTCCTATCTCCTCACATTCCCCGTTCCCCATTACCATTCCAATCCCCTCACGTTCCCCGTTCCCCATTGCCATTCCTGTACCCCCACGTTCCATTCACATTCCCCGTTCCCCATTGCCACTGCCGTCCCCTCACATTCCCCGCTCCCCATTCCCATCCCCTCACGTTCCCCTCATGTTTCCCGTTCCCCATTGCCATTCCTGTCCCCTCACGTCCCCCTCACGTTCGCCGTTCCCTCACACTCCCATCCCCAGTCCCGCCCCTCGCCCCGCCCCTCCACGCTGATTGGCTGTCTCGCCAGTCCAATTAACCTGTGACAGATCCCACCCCGCCGTGCCTGCCCCCTTTCCCCTCTGCGGGGGCGGGATAAAACGTTCATTGGCCAAACGCCGCCGCCGCCGGCGAGCTATCTTCCCTTCTATTGGCTGCATGAGTTGTCATTCACGGCCAACACCCGCCTCCCGGGGTGTCCCTCCCCGGCGCCTCGGTGTAGGCTCCATTCAGTGGCGGGTTGTGCGGTGGACGGAGCTCCGGCGGGCGGGCGCTGTTCTCGCTCAGTAGGAACAGGTCCTCGGCCGGCATCGCTCAGCGGGCAGCAGCCGCAGGAGGAGGTAGATCCCGTTCTGGTAACAATTATACAACTGCGGCGGCGCACCACAGGCCTCTCTCTCTCTTTATAAACCCCTGTCTACGGGGCGTTCTGAGGGGCTGGAGGCCGCCCGGGCGCGGGGAGGGGATGGAGCCCGCCCGGGATGCTCCGTGTCCCCGGCCCGGCCCCGCGGGGGGTAGTGCCGAAGCAGCAGCACGGCGGTGCGAGGCCCCGCGGCTCGGCCTGCGGCGGAGGCAGCGCCGGGCCCTGCGGCAGGTGCGGAGGTGCCCGCGAGGAGCCGGGGGAAGCAGCCCCGGCTGCGCCCGTGCGTGTTTACCCCTGTCAGGACGGTGACAAACGGAGCTGCCAGCCCGCCCGCCGGGAGCTGCCTGAGGCCGCGGGGAGCGCCCACCCAGCGGGCCCAGCCGCTCCCGCCGCCCCCCCGCGCCGGGCCCGACCTGCCCTCAACTTCCCCGTGGCCCTGGAGAGTGAAAGTTGGGAAGGAGCGGAGCAGCTGGCGCGGCCTTGGAGCAGGAAGCGCCGCCCGGCACTCCGGAGTTGCTGTTTGGGTTTGGCCTCCTGGCTGCTGCTTCGGCAGAGCGGCCGTGGCTGACACGCCGCCGTCGCTGGCTCCACGCTCCACTAAAAAATACTGACTAAGGGGTGTTGTCTGAGCAACCCGGGGTGTTGTGTCATGGCAAGAATCTCATAATTAACAGGAGAAAAACCAAACCAAACTTACAGCACATTGATAAAGGGTTGGTGGAAAAGGACGGTCTTGCAGCCAAGCAAGATCAAAACCACCAAATGTCGATTATTTGGTGTGTTTGTGTTGGTAATTCCAAAAAGTGGTGAACATCAAAGGGAGGTTTTCTATGTACCTGTAATTTACATATGGGCAAATGAAAGAGCTGGGCAGAATGTGCAGCTCTGCAGGTGGCCCGTGTGTGTGCAGCCAGCAGTGTCTAATGCCTTATTAGACGCTGTAACATCTGTAGAAATTTAACCCGAGCCTGTGTTTTAGAAGAAACTATGTGTTACAGTCACAGGAGGGAAGTGCTGATAATCCTGTGCGGTGGCTTGTGAGTCAGCAGCTTGAGTGCAGGCAAGATTTGGAGATTTTTGCTGTGCAAACTAAGACAGAGGCTGTCAAAGTGCGTGGTAGCACACGCTGTGGTTGAGTGAGTACTGACTGAGTGCTCATCTTTACGGGTGGTGCCAGCACCTTCCCTGCGGCTGAAGCAGCGCTGGTAGCTCGTGGTGCATGGATAGGTTCTCAGGTTTTTCTGTAATTTAGGTGGGGTATTTATTTTTAAAGCCAGCACACGCCGAGGTTTGTAAGAGGTTGGCAGGTGTACACTTCACTTGCACTGAGCTACCAGCAGCTCGGCTTCTCTGTGCTCAGTGCTGAGCTGCTTTCCCACAAAGAACTCCCATCTGTAAGTGCAGCCGCTGCTGGGAACATCCTTGTCCAGCCCTCAACCTGTGTCCAAAAGAAATCAGTGTTTCCGAGCTGAGCAGCTCCAGCACAGGGGCGTGCCATCTCTCCAGAACAGAGCATGAGTACCTTCCTGCTATTCCTGGAGTATTTTTGAGGGCTTTATGGATGAGGTCTTTGTCCTTACCTTTACCACCAGTAGCCCTCCTAGTTACACAAAATAAATCAAGAATTTCAATACATCTTGTCAGACTTGGCAAAAAATAGTGCTGGTGCAGTTTCCACAGTAAAAGATAATGGACTTTCTGGTGCTTAAGAATCAGAATATTTAGGTCAGTAAATGTATAAAAATACAGCTCTCTGATGTTGTCTGGTAAGAGCTGCTACCAGCCAAGACTCCAATACCAAACAATTCAGCCCTGCTTTCTGCTCATGCTGCAAGGCTGATAGTACTGTAAATTACAGTAATTAACAAATACACTTTTTAGGAAAGTTCTGAAATAATTCTCATCGGAGTTCACCTAAGTGCGCTTTGTTTAGTGAACGTTTCCAGCCTCAAGTGGTGAGCTTGCTTGCTCTGCCTGAGTGCTCCACACCTGACTTATCTTCCTGTTGAACTGGCTGCCTCAGAATAAAAGGGAAGAAAAGTAATTCCAATATGCTAAAGATCTGCTTCCAAAATAACCCGCCTGCCTCTGCCAAACACTTCATTAGTAATTTCTGCCCATGACCGTTCCTTTTAATCTGCACATCTCAAGGTGCCTTAGAAATGTCCTTTAAAGTGGTGGCCCAGGACTTTGCTGGAGGGAGCCTGAAGTAGTTTTGCCACTGTTTTCCTGCTGGCTTTCCTCAGCAGTAGCATCTGGTCAGCTCAGGGAGCCAGAGGCGCCGAGCTGCTGTGGGGAGCCACGTGCTCCTTCCTCCTGGGATGCCCCTGTTCTGGAACAAAAGTGTCTCCTTGTCCTGCTGAAGGGTGGTGGGTGCAGGGAGAGCTGCTTTCTTTAGGCGGAAGTCTCGTGGGGAGACACACTTACAGCCCGTGCTCGCCTAATATAATAATTTTAGACTGCTTTATCATTACTGAAGTGATGAAGCCAGCTACTGTGTGCCTGGTTTGTGTCATGCTTGGGTGGGCCAGGCTGGGCTGTTTATTTAAAAAAAAAAAAAAAATAAAAGAGAACAGAGTGCATGGTGCATCCACTCCAGACCTGAGGTGGTGCAGGCTCACAGAGGGATGGCTGTGGGGACGTGGGAGACAATGTCTCTTGGCTTAGGGATGGTTGAGGCCCTAAAGACTGGAAATTCTGTGGGCCCTCCATGGCCTTGAATTAATGATCTCAGCTTGGCAATACGAAAAAGCTCCTCAACACAGGTCAGTTTCTGTACAGGAACGACGGGCTGGAACAAATCACTGACACAGGATTTGAGGGGCACTGGAAATGCATTTGTGTTTCCCCAGCCCTCAAACTTGACACAGGATTTGAGGGGCACTGGAAATGCATTTGTGTTTCCCCAGCCCTCAAACTTGACACAGGATTTGAGGGGCACTGGAAATGCATTTGTGTTTCCCCAGCCCTCAAACTTGACACAGGATTTGAGGGGCACTGGAAATGCATTTGTGTTTCCCCAGCCCTCAAACTGAAGGCAGGCTGCAGAGTCATGCAGCAGGAGCTGCTGTGCAGGGACGGACGCTCCTTGGCCCTGAGGGGAGACCCACAGGTCAGGCAGCCTGGGCACTAATTGAAGCTGACCTTGCTTTAATTGACTCTCAGCTTCCCGACTCTCTGGCCAACCTAATTCTGCCTTTTAAGAGCGTGATGAACCTTTCCCTTAAAAGTAGGTTTTGCCATTTAACAAATCCATAATTGGAGCAGCAGAACATTTGCTCCCAGATAAGGGCACTTGTGCTATTGGTAATTAGTTTGACCTGGGCAGATGCCTCCTGATAAGGCACAGCAGGGAGCTGTCCTCTGCTGTGCTGAAGGATTTAATCCCCTTAATTTGTGACACAGCAACTCAAAAATTCCCAGCTGTGCTGGATGCTGGACTCAGTCTGGAGGTGCTCCACAGTCTTGTGTAGTTCTCACCACTGTCAGGCACTGAAGGGAGAGCAGAGATCCTGGTTATGCTGACACAGGTTTGGGCAGGAATTTTTTCCTCATTCAGTTCTGCTGCTTTGCTCCTAATTCCTCCTCACAGGACGTTGCACATCCTCAGTCCTCTCTGTGTTTTTTCACATCATGGCAGGTGCTGCTCTTTCCCCCGGTTCTCATCAGTCCCCCACGGAGCTGCTGCCAGGGCTGGAGCCCCTCTGCTCTGGAGCCAGCCTGGCACAGCTGGGGCTGTTCAGCTGCACAAGAGCAGCTCCAGGGACACCTCAGAGCCCCTGCCAGGGCCTCCAGGGGCTCCAGGAGAGCTGCACAGGGACTGGGGACAAGGCCTGGAGGGACAGCACCCAGGGAATGGCTCCCACTGCCAGAGGGCAGGGACAGATTTTGGGCTATTGGGAATTAGGAATTGCTGGCTGGGAGGGTGGGCAGGCCCTGGCCCAGGGTGCCCAGAGCAGCTGTGGCTGTCCCTGAATCCCTGGCAGTGCCCAAGGCCAGGCTGGATGGGGCTTGGAGCAATCTGGGACAGTGGAAGGTGTCCCTGCCATGGCAGGGGCTGGGGCTGGATGAGCTTTGAGGTCTCTTCCCATCCAAACCACTCTGGGATTCTCTGGCAGCCTCTACTCACAAAATGATCTCTCCTGTTTTTATGGTTTAGCTACCACCCTCTCAGGCCTGGCCTCTCTCCTACAAACCCGTCACAAACCATGTTAAAGCCTCCCCAGACAGCAGCACAGTCCGGCCCTTCCATCTCCTTGTAACCAGGTGGTGGCTTGGGGACCTTTTGGGGACCTTTCCCCCAGACCTGCTCCTGTGGCTCCCCAGCAGACATGAGCCACGGAGCGTGAGGCTCCGTGTCCCTTTGTCCTTCCCCACAGGTGCAGGGGACAAGGCTGGTGGCCAGCAGAGCTGGGGTGGGTCACAGAGGGCCACGGCCATGCGGGCAGAGCTGCTGGCAGCCCTGCAGAGCAATATGGATGGGCATGGGAGAGGATTTCCTGCTTCGTGGGGATGGGCAGGTCATGCTGAGGTGGGTTTGGGAGGTAAGCCCTTGCTAAATCACATTAAAAAGTCTGTGACAAAAGGAGTTGAGGGAGGTGTGCAGGATGGGAGAGGAAACAAACAGGGAACAATGAGAAGAGCAAGGGAGGGAGGGCTCAGGGGCTGAGTGGCCAGTCAGGTTTTGTGATGGATATAAATTAACTGGGATCATATCTCTTGGGTGTAAACAGAGGGCTCAGTGGAAAATGAAACTTGATTCTCCCCTTTTATGAATCTGAGATACCTCCATCAAGAGAATAATTTTAGGTGCTGGTGTGACGCCTCGGAAGGAGCAAGTCTCCTCTCTCACACATCAGGGAAGAAAGCAAAATTTGTATCACTTCTGAAAAGCCTTTTCCTCTCTGCCTCGTTGATTAGAGTTAATTGATCAAGTTCAGGTGAATCTGGGCCACAATCGTATTTGGTTCTTAAATGCTCATTAATTGCACCAAAGTAATTTACATTTAATTAGAGTTTGGTGGGGTGTGGTGCTTGTCCTACTCTTTAATTCCTTGTTTAAGGTTTTTGCTGGTGACGGGTTGACGCCACGGTGGCACCAGGCTGGTGGGACTCTGGGATGGGGTTTGCTGTGACGCTGGAGTCACAGACCCTTTTTGGGCTCCCCTGCATGGGGAGATGGACCTGCAGCCGTGGGGGGGTGGCAAGTGAGCAGCCAGAACTAAAACCAGCTAAAACTGCACCTGGTGATCCGAAGGGCAGCCCGGAATTAATCTGATTTGCAGCACAGAGTTAATTTCCCGAGCCTGATCCTGGTTTCCCAAGCGCTCGCTCCACCACGAGCAGGTTTGGGGAGGAACGAGCACGTTAGAGGCTACATTTGTTTGTGCTGCTGGCAAGGCTCCCTCCCGTGCCTCCTGTCCCACTCCACGCAGCAAATTTATGGTCTTTACCCCAAAACAAATCAACAGAGGGGGTTTGAGTAGAACTTCTGTCATTCACAGGCCTCAACAAACAAGTGAAGGTTGAGGGGAAAGGATGCTTCTGGATGCAGAGCAGCTTCCCTCTACACTTTGTAGTGGGTATAAGAGAAACTTTGATGAAAAATGTTAAATGTTTGTGTATTTTTTTTAATGCTTGGAAAGATATTCAAGAAAATCCTCATATTGTAACTTGTAAGACCAGTCTGCCGTCTTAAAAGCTGATTATGTGCAAATTTGATTAAAGCAGGTCTTCTAAAGTATTCAGGCAATATTTAAGATAATGAAGTTTTGTTCCTTAATTCAATTTTGTCTCCCATCTGGAAGAAATTAAAAATGCAAGCCATGCATCGTTTCATTCCTTAAAAATATCTCATGCCCTTCGTCACTGTCCCTGCCTGTCTGGGCTGTGAGTGTGTAGCTGGCTGGGGGGTGACAGGTCCCCTCTCCTGGTCCCCCGCTGGCCTGGCTGGCGTGTCCCCTCCCTGTGTCACCCCACAGACCGTGGTCCTGGTGAGGTCCCGCCCTGCTTCCCGCTGTCTCTCTGTGTCAGTGAAATAATCTGTGGGAGATGAGTCCACTGCACATTCCCTGCTGGTCCTGCCATATATGAGCATGTGATAAATGGTAATTTCTTCTCCAAAGGGCTTGTGATCCATAATGGAGTAAAATGAGTTCAAGAGTTGCTAATAGCTGTCAGGATTAGAACTTGAGTTGTACTAACACTTTTTAATTCTTTTAGGGGAGCATCCTTTACTTTAAGTTATATAGTCTCTCTGAAAATAAACTTCTTTTAAACTATTTTTGAAGTTTGGAATTGTGAAAATCTAAGTCAGGAATTCACAGATCAGTGGAGTTTTTGGCCATTTTAATTGCACATTTTGTTGTAGCAGGGTTTCAATATGCTGACAGACACAGTTTCTCCCCCGTGTTGTCCAGGCCAGGAGGTTTCATTGCTGGAGAGCTCCAGGGGATCTCAGTGGGGATTTTGTGGCTGCACTCGCCCAGGCTGTGCTGTCCTGGCTGGCATTTGCGCCAGTGCCGGTTCCATGGGTCACCGTGGACAGCTAAAGGCCCTGCTGGCATTTCTGCTCTGCCGGGAGGATCCCTGCGTTCCCTCCGCTCCGTGCTCTCAGCGCTCCAAGCCCTCCCTTCCTTCCCTTCCTTCCTCCTGACAGTTTTGGGCTGTTGCTTCATGGTGTTAAAAGGGGTCTCATGCTGCAGCCTGCTGCGGGTGTGTCGGGGGCTCTGCTGGCTCTGTGGGTACCCGAGTGCTGCCTTTGGGTGTGTCGGGGGCTCTGCTGGCTCTGTGGGTACCCGAGTGCTGCCTTTGGGTGTGTCGGGGGCTCTGCTGGCTCTGTGGGTACCCGAGTGCTGCCTTTGGGTGTGTCGGGGGCTCTGCTGGCTCTGTGGGTACCCGAGTGCTGCCTTTGCCCCGCCAGGTGCTCCGGAGGAGGAGGAGGAGGAGGAGGATGCTGTCCCGACTGCGCGTGGCCGCAGCGCCCTGCGCGATGGCGCGGCGCAGCCTGCACACCAAGGAGAAGGGCAAGCCCCTCATGCTCAACCCGCGCACCAACAAGGTGGGTCTGTGTCCTGTCTGTCTGTCTGTCTGTCTCACCGGTGTCTGCTGATAGTCCCGTGCCCCCTGTGCTCTGACACAGCCAGAGCAGGGCGGCGAGGCTGGCAGCAGTTCCTGCCCCGGCTGCTCCGGCCAGCCCGGCTGCTGTCCTCACTGCCACTGCTGCCCTGGGCGCACGAGGGGCTGCTGGCACTGCTGAACCCAGGGACAGCTTTAGCAGGGAGAGGGTCTGACCTGAGAGTTTGCAAGAGTTAACTCTGAATTCGCTAACAATAGGAAGTGTTAGCTGCTCTGTCCTAGCCCCCGGCCCTTTCCTGGGACACCGAGAGCTGGGGCTGAGCCACATCACCTAAGAAATATCCCTCTGCAGAGTCTGAAAGAGCATCTAAAAATAAACCTTGGTGGGAGCTGACTGGGAGGTACGGTTATCATGTTAATTCCATACTTTGAGGCAGGCTTACAAGAATTTGTTCCCTTCACAAAACCGTTCTGTTTGCACAAGCCCATCCTCAACCTCTTTTTTTTTTTAATTTTTTTTATCACTGGAGTTGTAGTGGCCTTCAGGAATCTTGCGGCCATTCATGTGTAAATTAAAACTGGTAAGAAATCAGATGAGAGATTTTGGTGGCTGGTCCAAGATGTCTGAAGTGGTCAAGAAAGGTGGCAAGTCTGCCTATCTCTGACATTTGCCCTGTCTCTACTCAGGGCATTTCCTGAGCAGTGGGGCTGGGTTATTCTACCCTTCCCTTTCTGCCCTGGACAGCAGAGTGCAAGATGCCTCAATCCTGCATGAATCCAGGCTGCCTGGAGAGGGAGAGAGAGCTGTGGAAGGTAGAGACTGGCTGACTGCGAAACTGAAGTTGAGATTGCTGTGTCAGGGAAAGAGAAAGGAGTAGATTGGTGTGATTTGTCAAGATCAGATTGTCTTGAGACTTTCTGAGTTCTAAAGACTTTGACATGGCCATGGAAATTACTTCAACCCCTGTAAGCTTTTCCAAATGCTGATTATGCAATAGTATTCTGAAACAAGAACAATAGGTCATTTCTTACTGTTTTTCTAGTGGTAATATCCTTCCATTTTTTTTAACCCTGGAATTCTCAGCTGGACTGAGCACAATGCAATTTTTTTGAGGAGTAGAAGGGAGTGGGGAGCTTCTGGTTAATGGTATTTGATTTTGTGAATATTTTAATGCCTCCAAGAAGTTACACTGGTGAGAGGGAACCCCATTCTGCATTAGTTTGTCTCTGCTGTATCAGCCTGTCCTTCCTGCTGATGCCTGTTGGAATGGATCAGAAAGCTCACTGAGTGATACTGCTGGATGCAGTATCTGTGTGGAAATGCATTTTGGATATTCAGCAAAGACATAAATGATTTATTAAACACGCCGAGTACTTTACCCCTTGTGCCTCACTTGTGTATAGATATATATATGTATATTATCTATGTACAGAAACAGATAAAGGGTGTTATTTCTTGCTGTCAGCTTGTTGAGTTATCATGTTTTACTTGATTAGATTTAATTTTTACATCTTCTATCAACCCTGGAGAACATTTGGTCTCCCCTAAGGCACGTGTCCCTAAAACAAGAGCTGCAGAAGGCCAGCATCAGGGGCAGGAACCAGCCCTCACCCTTGTGCAAACTTATCTGTTGCTCTTTGCCTCTCGAGTAGGTTTTTCTCTTACAATTGCATTTTGTTTCCTGCCCACCCTGAGCTGTGTGTTGAGCTGTGTGTTTTTCTTTTCTTGCCCACCCTGTGTGTGTGTGTTGCATGTGGGCACGCAGTCGCACCAGCTGATTTGGGTTTTGGTGTTTGAGGGGCAGATTGGAGGTGTTCATTGTCAGGATGGCTCAAAGAGGCAGTGAGCTCTCTGGGCCACCCCAGTGCTGCAGCCAGCAGCTGCTGTGGCATGCTTCTCCATCAGAGCCCTGCATGCTGTGTGACTGCTGCTCCCTGATGGAGCTTCCAGTGCAGTTAGTTAGTTCAGTTCTGCTGGCGGTCCCTGCTGTGCCCAGGCAGCATTTTCAGCTTGCTTGGAACACTGTGAGGGCAATCTCCGTGGTTTAGTGCTGGCAATTAAATCGTTACTGATATGGTGCAGGGTTTGTTCTTCCAGCACAGAGCAGGAGGACAAGATCCCTGACCGGGGATGTCTGCTCTGCCATGTGGAGTGCCATCAGAGTGTTCTTGTTGCCACTGGAAATACATGACCTGTAATGGTATCTGTGTGTTTGTTTTCTGTGGCTTGCAGAAAATTTGTCACTGCATAGTTGGCGACACTTCCTGTACTTCAGTTGGTTATTTTGGTGAAGAAGGGTGATGGTATTTTATACTGGGGGTTCCTTTACCCCATTTTCCATGACTCTTCCTCAGGATTGTTAGGTTATCACAGAATCCCTGGGGTTGGAAAAGCCCTCCCAGCCATCGAGTCCAACCTGTCACCCGATCCCCACCTTGTCACCCAGCCCAGAGCTCTCAGTGCCATGTCCAGGCCCTCCTTGGACACCTGCAGGGATGGGCACTCCAAACCTCCCTGGGCAGCTCCAGTTCCTGACCTCCCTTTCCATGGGGAAATCCCCTCCGATGTCCAAAAACTCCTCCTGCACTGACAGTGCCTCTCACAATTTTGGATTCAGCAGGTACCTTTAGGATTTATATATGCACATATTTGTGTGCATGTATCTGCCTGGAATGGCAATAGATATGTGCATGGAAATACGTGATAAATGTTAAAGAAACATTCACTGGCTGCAGGTTAGTAATCCCAGACTGATCCTGAGGAATTTTACCTTATCTTTCATGCAGGCGGTCATCTTCTCGTATGTTATATTTTGCTCACAGCTTCATCTGTGTTCATTCACAGCTTTTTCAGCCCAATTTATTTTCATGCATGGCTTCCAGTATACTTCCAGAAACTGTGATAAATTTACCTTTGCATAGAGACAATTTTTTTAGCAAACTTGTAAACATCACCTCACTGACTTGTAGGAAATACCCTAACAGTACATTTCCAATTCAGAATAAAAAAATTAACGGAAAAAACACAGCCGAAGTTAAAGCTATTTTGACAAAATAAAAGGGATTGCCCAAGAGAGTGTAAAGAAAGGATTGTATGAGCTTGAAGATGTAAAAGCAGATGCTCCCTTGCACTGCCCTTTTGCACCATGCTGGTTTTGACACGTTTCATTTATTTTAATACATTTTAGATTTAGGCTTAGCCAGTTGGGTTGAGCAGCCAGGGCATGGAATACGCAGTGCCTCTGTGCCTTCCTGGGGAAGCCAGGATAAACAGGATGTGGGGAGGGAATGCAGATGGTGATCGTTGCTAAGAAGTGCAGCGCTCGAAACATTGCTGTCAGTTTGTGATCAGTCAGGAGGAAAGACCCCAGAAGGCAGGAAAATGACAGAAACTGAGCGCACACCCCCAGCCCAAAAGTCCCACCACAAGTCTGTGTCCTGCCCAGATGGTTTGGACATGGAGGGGCTCTTGGATGGAGCTGGCATGGCCACGCACCTGCAGGTTTTATCAGCTTTGCTGAGATCTGTGTGCTTTCAGAAGGAATGACACCTGGGCACACGGAGCTGTTTAATCTGTAACCAGGTGCCAAAGGTGGTGGGAGGGTATCCAGCCTCATTTACCTTGGAGCAGGTGTTGTGCTGGGCTGGGGGCTGGGGGATGGAGTAAGGGCACTGCCTGGGGGTGTTACCCCATTGTGGGGTTAATGCCCTTGAGGAGAGCCGAACTGCTCTCGACATCTGCTCAGCTGGAAAAGCAGCAGTTCAAAGAGATGTCCCCGGGGATGCCATTGCAGTCAGGGTGCTCAGGACTCAGTGGGCAGCTCTGCCGTGGTGTCCATGAAAATGTACCCAGGAGGGGCTGGGCCGCTTCCTTGGCAGGGAGTGGAGCCTTTCTGCTCCTGGCTTTCCACTCGTGTGCAGGGGAGTGCTTCCAGCTGCCCCAGACAGCTGTGGGCTGGCTGAGCATGGGTTATCAGGCAGAGTGGTGCAGTGTTCCGCCTTGCAGAGGGGTCCAGGAGCTGGGGGCACCTTTGCCTGAGAGAGAGGGAGTGTACAAAGGCTTGGAGATCCCATGGGATGCGGGCTGTGTCGCAGAGCATTGCGTGGTGGCACCTTTGCCTGAGAGAGAGGGAGTGTACAAAGGCTTGGAGGTCCCATGGGATGCGGGCTGTGTCGCAGAGCATTGCGTGGTGGCACCTTTGCCTGAGAGAGAGGGAGTGTACAAAGGCTTGGAGGTCCCATGGGATGCGGGCTGTGTCGCAGAGCATTGCGTGGTGGCACCTTTGCCTGAGAGAGAGGGAGTGTACAAAGGCTTGGAGGTCCCATGGGATGCGGGCTGTGTCGCAGAGCATTGCCCTGCTGTGTCAGCCACACCCACCGGGGTACAGGCTGCTGCTCTGGGAGTATAAAGGGAGAGAATCCAGTTTAAAAATGAAGCAGGAAAGAAAGCAGGAGAAGTTTTCTGTTCTCATAAACTTTTATTCTCTGCTAGAGATGGCAAAGACACCTTTGATTCTTATATAATGAACTTTATGAATGAACTTTATTAATTTCCAGTGGAGGCATCTTGTGCAATAGTGAACTTTGTGTTTAGCCCAAGGGAGCAAAGTCAAGGGAAGCAGCCCACAATCCAACATAAAATCTACTTTGTTTCCAAGATGTTTATGATGCTGCTTCAAAGGCTGTGCTCCCTGCTGAATCTGTTCTGACAATTACTAGGAATTACAAGGAAAGCATTTTTTAAGTCTCATGAGTAACTAATTTTTCAAACAGTGGCGTGTTTGGATATAGACTGTATGTACATCTTTGTCAGGAGCCCTGGATGGGGTTTTTGCTGTATTTGAGAGCATTTATGGTTGGTTAAAAGAACGCTCTCATATATGTGGCTGCAAGACTGCCGGCGGGGAAGACTTACCACCACTACTACTTCTCTGCTTGGAAACCTCTGAGAATTACTTACTCAGTGGTGCTATAAAAGTCCTGCTTGCAGCATCCAGGCTGCTCCATGCAAGGCACGCAGCTAGAATTTGTGTGCTGGTATTTATAGCAGCAGGGGCTTTGTGTGATGGAGCCCAGTTGCTGCGAAGTCCCAGTGCCAGAGTTTGTGGATTGAAGTTCATGGTGGCTCAGCGTGAGCTTGTCTTAACTAAAATAGCATCAACGTTTCACTCCAGTAGCATTTTTCATTCCCCCTCCCAGCAGAAGGTTGGTTTTGTGGCAGTGAATTTGTCCGTTGTGGAGTGTTAATTAATTAATCTGTGGGCTTTGAGGTGTGCTGGGCTCCCTCCTGGATGCGCTCCCTGCTTTGTCTGAGCTGGCCTGGAGACGACCCCTGCTTGTCCTGAGCTGAGAAGAGGATTAAGGAGGCTGATGGCAGTGAAAGTCAGCACACAGCACCTGGAGAGAGGACACCCGGCCTGCAAGCAGTGATCCCTGCTGCTTACACCCAGACTGTGGGAGTACTTAAGCTCTTAATCCCAGGGAAAGCTGGGGTGAGCTTGGGCCTTAGGTGTGAGTTCTGGTGTGCCTTTGAGCAATTGGTGCCGGCTGCGTGGGCTGAGCAATCTCCCTCATCTCCTGATTCTGCTGTGCCCCCTGATCCCCTGTGTCTGGCTGTGCCCCTGATCCCCTGGGTCTGGCTGTGCCCCTGATCCCCTGGGTCTGGCTGTGCCCCCTGATCCCCTGGGTCTGGCTGTGCCCCCTGATCCCCTGGGTCTAGCTGTGCCCCTGATCCCTGGGTCTGGCTGTGCCCCTGATCCCCCAGGGCTGGCTGTGCCCCTGATCCCCTGGGTCTGGCTGTGCCCCTGATCCCCTGGGTCTGGCTGTGCCCCCTGATCCCCCAGGTCTAGCTGTGCCCCTGATCCCCTGTGTCTGGCTGTGCCCCCTGATCCCCCAGGGCTGGCTGTGCCCCCTGATCCCCCAGGGCTGGCTGTGCCCCCTGATCCCTGGGTCTGGCTGTGCCCCCTGATCCCCCAGGGCTGGCTGTGCCCCTGATCCCCCAGGGCTGGCTGTGCCCCCTGATCCCTGGGTCTGGCTGTGCCCCTGATCCCCTGGGTCTGGCTGTGCCCCTGATCCCCCAGGGCTGGCTGTGCCCCTGATCCCCTGGGTCTGGCTGTGCCCCTGATCCCTGTGTCTGGCTGTGCCCCTGATCCCCTGGGTCTGGCTGTGCCCCCTGATCCCCTGGGTCTGGCTGTGCCCCTGATCCCCTGGGTCTGGCTGTGCCCCTGATCCCCTGGGTCTGGCTGTGCCCCCTGATCCCCTGGGTCTGGCTGTGCCCCTGATCCCCTGGGTCTGGCTGTGCCCCCTGATCCCCTGGTCTGGCTGTGCCCCTGATCCCCTGTGTCTGGCTGTGCCCCTGATCCCCTGTGTCTGGCTGTGCCCCTGATCCCCTGGGTCTGGCTGTGCCCCTGATCCCCTGTGTCTGGCTGTGCCCCTGATCCCCTGGGTCTGGCTGTGCCCCTGATCCCCTGTGTCTGGCTGTGCCCCCTGATCCCCTGTGTCTGGCTGTGCCCCTGATCCCCTGTGTCTGGCTGTGCCCCCTGATCCCCTGGGTCTGGCTGTGCCCCTGATCCCCTGTGTCTGGCTGTGCCCCTGATCCCCCAGGGCTGGCTGTGCCCCCTGATCCCCTGGGTCTGGCTGTGCCCCTGATCCCCTGGGTCTGGCTGTGCCCCTGATCCCCTGGGTCTGGCTGTGCCCCCTGATCCCCTGGGTCTGGCTGTGCCCCCTGATCCCCTGGGTCTGGCTGTGCCCCCTGATCCCCTGGGTCTGGCTGTGCCCCCTGATCCCCTGGGTCTGGCTGTGCCCCTGATCCCCTGGGTCTGGCTGTGCCCCCTGATCTTTTGGGTCTGGCTGGAAGGGTGCTGGGTGTGTGATACTGTGGCTCCATGTCGGGAGATACTGCAGGGCAATCCCAAATCCACATCCAAATCCAAAAGAAGCTCATGGTCATGGACAATGATACTGCACGTGTTAGAGGGACTCAGGGGTTCTATCTCATTGCTCTGGACTAAACTTGTTCTGTTCCAGTTGGAGCAAGGGATGAATTTCAGTGTGAAGGCTGATGTAGTTCTGATTCCTGATTTAGGCCTAGGCAGAAATTAAAGCCTCTTTGAATACGCTAAGATGTAATTGTCATGTAAATCAACAGCTGAAAGTACTTAGTGTCACTTAAAAATTCATCCTGTTTGATGTCATTGTGACTCCAGAGACACTAAACAGCTAGATTCCCTACAGACAGGAAAGAGTGAGAATAAACTGAATAAAGATGGGCCTCTGTTCTGCTTGGAGCTAAGCCCAGGGCTCCTGGGCATTATTGTGGGCCCAGGTGTTGTAAGGACACAGTTTCCACTCTATAGGGAAGTGGGAAAAGCCACATTCTGGTGTCATGGTAAAAGTAAAAGAGATTATATAAATTTGTTAGTTGTTGTTTTTACAGGACGTGAGGCTTTCTGGAGGGGAGGATGTAGGTTTTGGTAATGAGGTGTTTCTCTGGGGTTGCAGTGAGATGTCAGTGTAGCCAGTGTGGCTCCACTGAGGGGACCCTGGCCTTCCCCAGGCTGCAGACTCCAGTGGCCTTGCTCACCAGAGACTAAACCTCTTCTTCCCTTCCTCTTCTTCTTCCTCTAAACACTGTAAATATTTTGGCACCGTTTTTGTTCCTGTGGTGTCTAGAGTAAAAGTCAACATACTACAAATGTTTGCCAGCCATACTCAGCCTTGGGGCCTGAGCCACTGGCACTGCCAGCAGTTTGTGTGGGAAAGGGCTGCTTTTGGGGCGATGTAATTGCATTTAAAGGTATTAAACTGCTGATGGCAGCAAGCCGGGGACGTCGAGGAAAAGGGAAGATAGCTGAGAGGAGTTTGTGTGGAGCTTGCATTTCTGCTCGCAGAGAATAAATATTTCTTGTCAAGTATGCAGAAGTGGAACTAATCCTTTGCAACACAGGAAAAAAAACCTCTGTGGCGCCCAGAGGGTGATCCTGTGGGTTCTCCTCTCGTGTCAGTTTCTCTCTGTTTGCATGGCTGTGTTCTTCGTGGAACTGTTGGGTTATTCAGATCAGCATTTGGAAAAAAATACCACTATAGTGGCTAAAGTGGGACTGTTAAACCCCACCAAAAAAAAAAAAATTAGAAATCAACTCCCAAAAAAACCAGCAGCAAAGTTAAAAACTTGAAGAATAAACTGTCATCTGAAATGTGTTTGTATTTACTATTGGAAGAATACTGGAGACCAGCAATTAGACTGGGAAAGAAACAGTGGTTTGCAAATGACTCCTGAGTACTTGTAGAAAAGCTCTACTGTCCTAGTAGTGAAAGGTTAAATTGAAATGAGTATGTAGCGTCAAATCTATTATGTGAAGGGTTGGCAGACATGAAAATAAATACAGAGAAAAACAGATTCATTTTAGGGTTAAATACTTGAAATTTTCTGCAAGAGGGCAAAACAGTGAAGGTTTTGGGTTTGGGTTGTTGTTTTTTCTTGCTTTCTAGCTCTTCAAGTATTTTACTACTGCAGAGTATAGTGTAGAATCAGTACAGGAAAGCAGGTGAACTGCTTTAGTCAATGTAGTCAAAACAACCAATATTATATATGACTAAACAGGAAAGAGAAAAAATAATGTAAAAATAGTAATTATTTTAACAGTGGGGTTTTTTTCTCTAAGGAGTTTTGTTTAGAAACCATTCAGGTATGATGAATTACATTACAACTGGACTCTTTTTAGAAATTTTTGTTAATGGTTATGTGTTCTACAGATACCTGTGAAGAGTCTGTTCTCACACAAGCAGAGGTGAAAATATTTGTATTCTAATCTGAATTGTTGCCTTTACTGTCAGTGGAAAAGTACTGATTTTTATTTCTTGTCAGTTGAGGAGTTGAACACGGCTGATCTTTGTGGGTCCCCTCCACAAGGATCATCTGATTCTCTGACCTTTCTGATGGCAGGAGGAATCTGGAGTGTAATTACAAGGCATAAGGCAAACCTTAGAAAGTGGTTTTTTTTTTAGCTTGGCAGTAAGAATCCGAAGGTTGAGAAATGGTTCGAATTAGTTTTTAAATAACAATAAATTTAAACTCTGTCCACTCTCCCAAATGCAGAAGAGGGGGAAGTTTTGCAGGTGAACTATTCTAATTTGCTACCAATGAGGCTTTTTGATAGTAGACAAATGGATTAGATCCATCCCTAAGTGAAAATGAAGTATTTGGGTTGGACTGTGATTTTAATAGAAGCATTAAAGCAATTCAGTAACTTGGGCATCAGGCTGTATTACTGAAAAAAGCAGCAAATGGAGCAATTGAGATAAAAATCTGAGCTACAGTTACTGTCTGTGACTGTAGGGACCAGCCTGGGTGACAATGGAACAATTGCAAAAGCAGCTGTTATTTCACTTTTAACCCCTTTGCAGCAGCACCTCTTTGCTGCTCTCCAGCTCCACAGAGGAAAATCAAATCTGGCAAGGTCTGGGCAGTGTGGGTCGAAAGGAATGGCCCCCACAAAAGGTGAGGAGAACCCCGGGAGGGGCAAACACCCCCTGACCCTGCCCGGAGCCCAGGGTGCAGTGGCAGAGTTCCTGGAAGAGGGAATTCCTGGGGCAAGGACTGATGGTTGCTGCTCACCTCTCGTTTTCAGGGCATGGCCTTCACCTTACACGAGCGACAGATGCTGGGGCTGCAGGGGCTCCTGCCTCCCAAAATAGAGACACAGGACATCCAAGCCTTACGCTTCCACAAGAATTTGGCAAAAATGACTGACCCCTTGGAGAAGTAAGTGCTGTGTCCCATACGAGTGAGCGGGAATACTGGGGCTGGAAATAAGATGGAAATGGGAAAATACTGTCTGGGGGTAACCAAAGTTTCCAGTGCCTCAGCTGGCTTTTTCAGTTCTTGGGTGTTGTTTTCATTTTGGCACAGAAAACTGCTTTCATCCCACGGTCAGATGAGGTTGGGAAGCTTTATTTTCTTTTTATTTTCCTTTTTATTTTCCTTTTTCTTTTCCTTTTTCTTTTTTTTTAATTAATATTCCATGTTCATAAAACAGCAGAAGAGAGTGCGTGAAAAGCAGTAACAAAGCTGCAAACGTGCCTGCAACCTGTCGCACGTATTTCTGTGATATGTAAGGTGGAGTGGCAGGTTGTTAGAGCACAGCCGGTGGCATTCAGCCCAGTCTATAAAAATGTGTGATAATGAAGGTAAACTGAGCGTTTGAGATACCAAAACCAGTGTTTAACATAGACAGTAGTTACTGCTTAAAGGGAACTATGAGAGCAGAATTTTAAGTCTCATAATCTGTATTTTTTTATATCTTTTATTACTTAACACACTGGTTTGGTGAACTGCAAAGGATTTTGCGGTGTTTTATTTTTCGGATGCCATGATTTTAGCATCCCATTTCTGTTTTCACATAATCTTTGTGTAGCTCTGCCTGTGAAAATACACAGTCTCCCACAGGCAGGAGGAGAAGTGGAATGGCTTTTGGACCACATCAAAGCTCTTTTGTTCTCATCAGAACTGAAGGATGGCTCTTAAATCCACAGCATGTCACTTGCTGGTCCAAAGCAGTCCTGTCATGTATTGGCCAAGTGCCCAGCTGCTGTGGCCTGAGGCAGATTGCTAATTCATGATCTTTATGTTGTTGGGTCAGCAGGACAGAGTATGGGCTGATGCACAGCAGATTGGTGGGTAAATTTGCAGAAATTCAGATTTAATTTACACACCCACGTACGTCCTTCAGAATGTGCCTTCTGGTAGGGCTCAGTTTGCTGCACGTGTGTGTTGGTGCTGGGATTCACAGGACACATCTGGATGGAAAATTGTTTCAGTGAAATTTTGTTTACGAGGGCGCTGAGACTCCCTGCAGTAAATCCCTGGGCTGTCTTTAGTCACATTTGTCACTGTTCTCTTGCCAGCATGCACACAGTGTGTCCATCCAGCATTTCCATCTCACTGCTGCTCTCTTCCCAGCTTCCCTTTGGTCTCACAGCCTGACGCAGGGAGAGGGGGCTTCCCCGAGGTTACAGCAGCAGTGGGAGACAGCCAGGGGTGTTTTTCCTTGTGCTGGTTGATTGCAGGTACATCTACATCATGGGCATCCAGGAGAGAAACGAGAAGCTGTTCTACAGGGTGCTGCAGGACGACATTGAGCGGCTCATGCCCATTGTGTACACCCCCACCGTGGGGCTGGCCTGCTCCCAGTACGGACACATCTTCAGGAGACCAAAGTAAGGACACACACACCTTGCTGCTGCTTTTATTGTCCTCTCCTCTGCATTCTCACCTGAGATTTGCAAATGGTTTCTGTCAATTTCATCCTGGTGCAGGTTGTGCCACGTCAGGGCAGTAAAAGTTTGTTAAGATATATCTCATGACACGGTGTATATTGAGAAACAAAATGTTTGGAAGCAGACATGGAGATGGGTCACGTAAATATCCCCAAGTGCAGGGCTTCAGCCCCATTTCCAGCTCTTCCTAGGTGCCACAGAGCTCTGTGATTCCAGGGGGGATTTCCTCAGCTATCAGAGTCCCTTCTGTGGCTCTGAGGATCTGTGTCGGGACAGGGCCTCTGGAAGGGAGTGGAGATTGGAAGGGATTTATGGACATCACCCTCAGCCCTGCTGCAGAGGGCTGCTTCAGGTGGTTCCTCAGGCCCATCACTGTGTCACCCTGCACAGGAGGGGTGTTCAGGTGGTTCCTCAGGCCCATCACTGTGTCACCCTGCACAGGAGGGGTGTTCAGGTGGTTCCTCAGGCCCATCACTGTGTCACCCTGCACAGCAGGGCTGCTTCAGGTGGTTCCTCAGGCCCATCACTGTGTCACCCTGCACAGGAGGGGTGTTCAGGTGGTTCCTCAGGCCCATCACTGTGTCACCCTGCACAGCTGGGCTGCTTCAGGTGGTTCCTCAGGTCCCTACCCCAGGGGAGGAACAGATATTTTCCTTTGAGCAATTTATGTCATCACCTATAAAACTTTGAATTTTAAATTGTCCTATTTGGCATTTAGTTTAACAAAAGCAAGGTGAAATTTCTAATTGTCACTCACAAAATATTTCTGGTTTGTGGGGTTTTTTTTCTTTCAGGGGATTATTTATTTCCATCTCAGACAGAGGCCACATAAGGTCAATTGTGAACAACTGGCCAGAGAACGACGTTAAGGTACTGTCATGGTGGGATTTTAGTTTTTAGTTGTTATTCCATCTCATCTGAGTCCTTTGAGATTTACTAGTATTTGATGGAAACATAAGTATTAAGTAATGCATTCTGGCTCTTTAGAGATGCTGGCAGAATGCAGCTCATTAGGGTAATGCACATCTTGAAGATCAGTGTTTCACCCTAAATGTGAGGTTCATGGGTTGAGGAAAATATTCCTCATGATCTGCTCTTCGTTTGACTGTGCAAACATACGTCAGTTTTCACCTGGGAAAAAAACACAGCTGATATTGAGCTAATCTTTATGAATTTCAGTAATTGTGTATGATTTGACCTGCTTTTTTTTTTTTCCCCTTTTATTTTCGTCAGGCTGTTGTCGTCACTGATGGAGAGAGAATATTGGGTCTTGGAGACCTGGGGGTGTACGGGATGGGAATTCCAGTGGGAAAGCTGTGTTTGTACACAGCCTGTGCAGGGATACACCCAGACAAATGCCTGCCCGTGTGCATCGACGTTGGGACTGATAACACAGTGAGTTACCACTATAAACATGGGGTTTTTTAAAAAGCATTCCAGACTATAACTGGGGAATGTGGGCAAGCTGTGGTCAAAAGGAATGCCCCCAAAAAGTGAGGAGAGCCCCAGGAGAGGCAAACACACCCCAACCCTGCTGGAGCAAAGGGTGCAGTGGAAGAGTTCCTGGAAAAGGGAGTTATAGGATTCTAGGGTTTTTCCTTTTTTTGGAGCACTGTTATTTAAGATAAACCCGAATATTTTATGCAAAGGGTAACAGGTTTGGAGTTCACTATATAGGGATTAAAAGTGCCCATTGATTTGTCCATGAAAGGGTGCATCTGGAAGTAATTGGAATGCTGGAACACTGCAAAATGGGCAGTCAGTTTTGACCTGACTTTTAAGAAGCTGGGAATGGGAATTAGATTTATTGAAGCAGTTTATTGTTTGCAGTATTGATTTGTTCAGTTTCAAAGGCAGCCATCACCAGCGCCGAGCGCCAGCTGAAATTACAGAGCGCTGGTGCAGGCTGGGGCTGTGTGCCTGCAGCACCGCGGGTGTGAGCTGTGCTGGGGGTGCCCTGGCAGAGGGATTCACCCTGCTCTCTCCCTGGCTGGTTCCCTGCAGACCCTGCTGAAGGATCCCTTCTACATGGGGCTCTACCAGAAGAGGGATCGCTCGCAGGTCTACGATGACCTGATTGATGAGTTCATGGAAGCCATCACGGACAGGTAGGGCACAGGGCAGCCCTCACCACTGTCCTTCATCAGCCACCCAGGGGGTGAGGAGAGTGCCAGAGGCTGGGACAGGCTGTGTCTGTCCCTCCTGTCTGTCTGTCCCTGGAGTGAGCTCCTCGGTGACCCAGAGCACGCTGCCTGTGGTTATCTGTGGCGAGGCACAGAACGGAGACAGCGCTGCTGGGCTCTGCCTGAGGACAGCCTGCTGCACAGATAAGGGATGGGGTGCAGGCTCTGCTGCTCTCGTCTGCCTCTGGGGGTGATGGGGCTGTTTGCCGTCCCCTGTAGGTATGGCCAGAACACACTCATCCAGTTTGAGGACTTTGGAAACCACAATGCTTTCCGGTTCCTGAGGAAGTACAGGGAGAAGTACTGTACCTTCAACGACGACATCCAAGGTACACCCTTTGTTTGCGTTCCTGAACATCCCTGCAGGAGCTCTTCCCAAAGCCACAGCCTGCCATGGAGGCGTGTTCAGCTGCCCTCAGATTTGCTCTGCTCTCACAGGGACAGCCTCAGTGGCCTTGGCAGGACTGCTGGCAGCCCAGAAAGCCACTGGGAAACCACTCACAGACCAGAAAGTGCTGTTCCTTGGAGCGGGAGAGGTGAGTCCTCTTAAGGGCACAGAGCAGCAAGAGAAACTTTGAATGTGTATTTTGTCATTGTGGAGGTTTTCCTTCTCTGAACTCCATTGCAGAACTTTTCATATAAGGCCAGCTGAAATGCCTTAGCAGAAAAGACTCTGCCTAAACAGGACTGTGTGAAAGGTGTTTAACATTTGCAAGTACAGGGAGTTCTTCTCAGCAAGGTGATTGATTCAGTTTGCAGCAGGCACCAGTTACCGGTGCTGCAGTGCCAGGAGCAGCCCTGTGCTTCTCAGTGCATCAGCACAATTGCTCCTGTGGTGCTGACAAAATGACTTAATTATCTGAGAAGCTCTCCATCTGGGGAAAGGTGCTGGTGGCAGTAATTGGCCTGCTGTGCCTCATTGCTCCTGCCAGGGAGGGGACAGGGGCCAGCACAGCCTCCTGCTGCCCTCTGCCAGCCCTGCCTGGGGCAGGAGCCAGGCTGGAGCATGGGGCACACAGGTTTGGTGTCAGGGGGGCTGAGCCCAGCTGCCAGGCTGGGCTGCCCTGGTGTGGCCGCTGAACTGGCACAGCTCACAGCCCCTGGGGGAGCTGTCCCTGCTGTGCTGCCTGCAGCGGTGCCGCTGCTGTGCCAGGGGGTGCCCCACACACGGAAACACTTGCTGTGTCTCAGAGCAGGCTCCCTGAGGGGTTCTGTGGGGTCTGATGGCACACCTCTTCTGTGCCCTGTCGCCAAGCCGAGTCTTTCACCCGCCAGGCCGCCCTGGGAATCGCCAACCTCATTGTCATGGCCATGATGGAAAGCGGTGTTTCCCACGAGGAGGCCTCCAGGAGGGTGTGGATGTTTGACAAGCACGGCCTGCTGGTCCAGGTAGGGCTGCAGCATGCCTGGGAACCCCCCAGCATGGGTGAGCCCTGCCTTGCCCTCCCCTCACGGGAGGAACCACTGCTTTACCCGCAGGGCCGGGAGCAGAAGGTGGATCCCCACCAGGAGCCATTTGCCCACAAGGCTCCAGAGGACATACCAAAGACATTTGTAGAGGCAGTGAATGTACTTCGGCCTTCAGCTATCATCGGTGAGCGAGCTTATTTTTCTGTAATCTGGCTTTTTACTCCCTTTAATTTGTTGTCAGGGTTCTGGGCAGCTTGGTGACAGCCACCTGCATTTCTGCTGATGTAATAAACAGGTCAATTTTCTACTTGAAAATACACTGGGCTGTGGTGCTCCTTCTGAGCCTTGTGTCCTTAGTGATGGAGAGCAGCCACAGCCATCGTGTTTCCTCCAGGAGTTCCCTAACTCGAGTTGTTTGGGTGTTTTCTGACCCTCTGCAGTCCCCCCCGTGGTCAGACCCTGCCAGCAGCGCAGCTGGAAGCAGCAGTTCCATGCTGCAGATCACCAGCACCTCTGGGATCACTGACATCTGTAGGTACTTATTACAGCTGTGGCCATCTGCAGGGAGCAGATAGGATTACAGGTATTTCCTGCTGTGACTGCAGTTTCCCTGGCACGTGATTTATTTAGAAAAGGAGAGGGTTTTTTGGCTGCGTACCCTGGAGCTTGTAGGCACTGCACAAATACATCATAGCTGAATGTTTGTACCTCTGGGTTTGGGTGTGGTCAGGAGCACCAGTGTCAAGTGTGCATTGCGCAGCTAACACCCATCAGGGATGAATCATCCGCAGAGCACCTGGAATTCCCTCTTGCTTATCCAGGACCGTGTTCCTTGTACTCATCAATACCAAAAAATAGTGTGAAATAGGCTTCTGGAGCACACTCAGGAGATGTTGCTGTGGAAATTGTGAGTGCCAGCCAGCCAGGAGCAGTGCCTGGCTCCACCTCCAGCTGCCAGAGGAGCTGTGCCCTGGGGAAGGCTGTAGGGCTGCCACAAGCTCGGGGTGGGGTGGCTGTCCCTGCCCCAAGGCAGCCAGCCTTGATTGTGGTTTTGTGTGTTCCCCTCTCCCCCAGGAGTGGCTGGGGCAGGGCGTCTCTTCACCCAGGACGTGCTCAAAGCCATGGCTTCCATCAACGAGCAGCCCATCATATTTGCCCTGAGCAACCCCACGGCCAAGGCCGAGTGCACAGCAGAGGAGGCCTACACGCTGACAGAGGTGGGTGAGCCCGGGCTGCCCTGCCCTGCTGGGGCTGCCCTGCTGGGGCTGCTGGGGCTGCCCTGCTGGGGCTGCTGGGGCTGCCCTGCTGGGGCTGCTGGAGCTGCCCTGCTGGGGCTGCCCTGCTGGGGCTGCTGGAGCTGCTCTGCTGGGGCTGCCCTGCTGGGGCTGCCCTGCTGGGGCTGCGCTGCTGGGGCTGCTCTGCTGGGGCTGCTCTGCTGGGGCTGCCCTGCTGGGGCTGCCCTGCTGGGGCTGCGCTGCTGGGGCTGCCCTGCTGGGGCTGCTCTGCTGGGGCTGCTGGGGCTGCCCTGCTGGGGCTGCTCTGCTGGGGCTGCTGGGGCTGCCCTGCTGGGGCTGCTCTGCTGGGGCTGCTGGAGCTGCTCTGCTGGGGCTGCCCTGCTGGGGCTGCCCTGCTGGGGCTGCCCTGCTGGGGCTGCGCTGCTGGGGCTGCCCTGCTGGGGCTGCCCTGCTGGGGCTGCGCTGCTGGGGCTGCCCTGCTGGGGCTGCCCTGCTGGGGCTGCGCTGCTGGGGCTGCTCTGCTGGGGCTGCTGGGGCTGCTCTGCTGGGGCTGCTGGGGCTGCCCTGCTGGGGCTGCTCTGCTGGGGCTGCTGGGGCTGCCCTGCTGGGGCTGCCCTGCTGGGGCTGCTGGGGCTGCTCTGCTGGGGCTGCCCTGCTGGGGCTGCCCTGCTGGGGCTGCTGGGGCTGCTGGGGCTGCCCTGCTGGGGCTGCTCTGCTGGGGCTGCCCTGCTGGGGCTGCTCTGCTGGGGCTGCCCTGCTGGGACTGCCCTGCTGGGGCTGCTCTGCTGGGGCCTGCCTGAGTGCCAGGGCTTGGAATGTTCTCTCACGGCTTGGGCTCAGGGCTGTGAGGACACAGCTCTTCCTCGCCTTCTGGCAACAGTCAGTGGGGCTGGTGGGAAAAGAGGTCTGGATTTGTAGGTAACTTTTAGGTCATTTTTAGCTTTTGCAAAGCTTAAAGTACCCTGAGTCTTGTTACTGCTTTTTTAAGAGAATGACCAGCAGTACTGTTACATGGCTGTGATCAATTAACTCTTGTTTCTCATGGCTCTTTTTAATTATTTTGTGTTTTAATGAAGCCTGTTGGCCTTGCAGCAGGGACTCAGTGCAAGCGTTGCAATGTAATGGCTGAGAGAGTCCTTGGAGCAGGGCAGGAGCTGGGCTTTCACCAGTCCTGCAGGTGCCACCAGCAGTGACCCCTGGGGCCCTGTGCTCCGTGAGCAGGGTGGCCCCTGTCCCCTCATGTCCCCTGTCCCCTCATGTCCCCGGGCAGGGTAACCCCTGTCCCCTCGTGTCCCCTGTCCCCGCGTGTCCCCGGGCAGGGGTGGCCCCTGTCCCTGCCACAGCGGTTGTGTCTGGCACCCTGGCACCACCAGGTGTTGTAATGAGTCAGCCAGGAGTAAGCACACCTGGTTCTGCACCCTGCCCTGGGGCCACTGCACCCCGCGGGGCTGGCACTGGGATTTGGGATGGCTTTTCCTTAATAGTTCTACCATTATCCCAATAGCACATCCCATAAAGGTTTTGGCTTTACGAAGCCAGTCTTTTGGCCAGTCTTTTGTAGCTCTGTGTAGGTTTTTGTGCCAGGCTGGTGACCTCTGCAGGGAGCCCACGGAGAGGGAGGTGGGGCAGACACAGCAGGGCCCTGGGACTCGGAACAGCTGCTGGTGCTGCCCTGCAGCTGCTGGGATCTCTGTGCTGCTGCTGCCCTGCAGCTGCTGGGATCTCTGTGCTGCTGCTGCCCTGCAGCTGCTGGGATCTCTGTGCTGCTGCTGCTGCTGTCCTGCAGCTGCTGGGATCTCTGTGCTGGTGCTGCTGCTGCCCTGCAGCTGCTGGGATCTCTGTGCTGGTGCTAGTGCTGCCCTGCAGCTGCTGGGATCTCTGTGCTGCTGCTAGTGCTGCCCTGCAGCTGCTGGGATCTCTGTGCTGCTGCTGGTGCTGCCCTGCAGCTGCTGGGATCTCTGTGCTGCTGCTGCTGCTGCCCTGCAGCTGCTGGGATCTGTGCTGCTGCTGCTGTCCTGCAGCTGCTGGGATCTCTGTGCTGGTGCTGCTGCTGCCCTGCAGCTGCTGGGATCTCTGTGCTGGTGCTGCCCTGCAGCTGCTGGGATCTCTGTGCTGGTACTGTCCTGCAGCTGCTGGGATCTCTGTGCTGCTGCTGCCCTGCAGCTGCTGGGATCTCTGTGCTGCTGCTAGTGCTGCCCTGCAGCTGCTGGGATCTCTGTGCTGCTGCTGGTGCTGCCCTGCAGCTGCTGGGATCTCTGTGCTGGTGCTGCTGCTGTCCTGCAGCTGCTGGGATCTCTGTGCTGGTCTGAGCCCCTGCCTGCAGGCTCCAGGACTGCAGCTCTTGAGGGGATTCATTCTTCTCTATTTCTCTTCTTTTAATACAGTCCCAAATCAAGTGACTGGTGTGTGAAAATGGGTGGGTGGAGAGCTTTCCTTGTCTGCTGCTGCAGACTGAACTCCTGCCTTGCACTGCCCACGGGGCTCAGCATGACAGCCCCAGCAGTGGCAGTGTCACCCTGCCAGGGTGGCCTTCCACTGTCCCCATCTGTCCCACATTCCCGGGGCTGTCAGCTCAGGGAGCAGCTCAGGGAGCCTCTGGACAAAGTCTGGATCTTATCTCTTATCAGTAGGATCATCTGGGTTGGAAAAGCCCTCCAAGGCCATTAAGTCCAACCATTCCTCAGCTCAGCCAAGGCCACCACTGTCCCATGTCCCCAAGTGCCACATCCACGCGGCTTTTAAATCCCTACAGGGATGGGGACTCTGTCACTGCCCTGGGCAGCTGTGCCAGGGATTGACAGAGCTTTATGTAAAGAAATCTTCCCTGCTGTCCAACCTGAGCCTGCCCTGGCCCAGCCTGAGGCCGTTCCCTCTGCTCCTGTCCCTGTTCCCTGGAGCACAGCCCGACCCCCCCGGCTGTCCCCTCCTGTCAGGAGCTGTGCAGAGCCACAGGGTCCCCCCTGAGCCTCCTTTGCTCCAGGCTCAGCCCCTTCCCAGCTCCCTCAGCCTCTCCTGGGACTCCAGCCCCTTCCCAGCTCCATTCCCTGCGCTGGACACACTTGTAAATTAAGGTGGTTTAATATCTCTCAGATATCTTGCATTAACCAGAGCAGTGAGCTGGGCAGTGTTTCAGTTTATAAATTCCAGTACCTTGGATAGAAGGTAAACAGGAGTTAGTTGTGCAAGCAAGATTTCAGTTGGCATAAATAAGTGTAAAAACTGCTGCCTTCTCTCGCTGAAGGAGGCCAGGAGCACAGTTAGAGGAACCAGCCTGGTTTTAGGGAACCAGCCTGGTTTTTGCTTGCACTTCTTATGGAATACCAGCAGAGGAAGAGATGTTTTAGGGCAGGAGGCAGAGTTTGCCATGCTGAGTGCTGAGCCCAAGGAGCTGGCCCTCAGCGTGTCCCTGTCAGGGGCACAGGCTCCCTGGGGTCAGGAGCTGGAAGAGCACAATGCTGTTTGCAAAGTTTGAGCCCAGTGGAGAGGAGATCTTTGGGTTTTTTCCTGTATTCGATCCGTGTGTTCTTTTATTAATGATTCTCCATGTTCCCAGTTACTTGTACATGTGGGTTATTTGGACAATTGAGCACTGCTGGTCAGTAAATGAACTGGTGTGGTTTTGTTCCAGTCCTTACTCATAAATTCTGAAATGTTTGTCTCTAAACTTTCCTGCAGCCCAGCTGTCTGTTTTCACGGTGCTCTTTGGTTCTCTGAAATGTCCTCAGCTGGACACTAGCTTGCCCTTCAGGATGTATTTTCCGTTCAAGATGCAGTAATTACCTAGGAAATGGACTCCAGAGCCCTGACTGATGCACGGTTCTCTGGAAATCTCCAGCTCCACTGGCTGTGTCACGCAGCTAATGCAATTTGTCAGGCTGTTAGGGATCAGAGCTGGCCCCCCGTGTGTCCCCAGGCCTCGCGACAGCCTGATCCTGCCTGGGTGACATCTCAGGCTACACCAGAGGCAACAAAGAAACAAAGACACCATCCTAACCTTTCCTTCCTCATTTTTTCCCGCTAGATGGCACCTGTAAAAGGCTATCGATGCCCCTGTGTGTTCTGAGGGCTTCTGCTGCCTTTTAATTTGCTTTGTCTTTTGGTCCTGTCCCTTCCTGCACCCATCTGCTTTGCTCCCTGCACAAAAAGGGAGTCATGGTTATGCCCTGACACCCAAACACAGGTCCAGAGCCCCCAGCCTCTTTGGTAATTTGTTTTCAAACACATTAGTCCTGGGGAGCCCTAAAGGTTTTAAACTCATGTTCCTAAACATGTTACTCAAAAGAAAGTCAAGATTTTTCTGCTTTCAGTGGCTTTACTGCTTGAGAAGAGGGTCATTTATCTAGAGGGTGTGGTTCACACTCAGATGTGTTTTGATATTTAGTGCAAATTGAAATCCTTTCCATAGGAAGGATAAGCAAACTTCATTAGTCACTGCTCTGGTTGCTCTCAGCAGCAGCAGCAGCAGTGTGACACAGCAGTTCCTCCCTCGACCCCCACACCCTCCAGTAAGAAAGTGACCTTTTATTGTGCTCCAGCCTGCTCTGGCAGTGGCCATTGCCCATGAGTCTGCAGGGTCCCTGTGGCTGTGGTGCTGCTAAGGGTTAATGCAGCAGCACTGCAGGGGTGCTGGAAAGGGTTAACACAGCAGGGCTGCATGTGTCAGTCCCTCCAAGCAGGTGGGATCAGTGCCCCATGTTCCTGCTCAGAGCAGGGCGATCAGTGCCCCATGTCCCTGCTCAGAGCAGGGTGATCAGTGCCCCATGTCCTGCTCACAGCAGGGTGATCAGTGCCCCATGTCCCCATCTGACTCCTGGTTCTCGGTGACCTCTCCGGGCTCTGTCCCTGCCAGCTCTCGGTGGCTCTGGGCTCTGTGTGTGCCCAGCTGCTGCTGGCTCCGGGCTCTGTCCGTGCCCAGCTGCTGCTGGCTCCGGGCTCTGTGTGTGCCCAGCTGCTGCTGGCTCCGGGCTCTGTCCCTGCCCAGCTGCTGCTGGCTCCGGGCTCTGTGTGTGCCCAGCTGCTGCTGGCTCCGGGCTCTGTCCGTGCCCAGCTGCTGCTGGCTCCGGGCTCTGTCCCTGCCCAGCTGCTGCTGGCTCCGGGCTCTGTCCCTGCCCAGCTGCTGCTGGCTCCAGGCTCTGTGTGTGCCCAGCTGCTGCTGGCTCCGGGCTCTGTCCCTGCCCAGCTGCTGCTGGCTCCGGGCTCTGTGTGTGCCCAGCTGCTGCTGGCTCCAGGCTCTGTCCCTGCCCAGCTGCTGCTGGCTCCGGGCTCTGTGTGTGCCCAGCTGCTGCTGGCTCCGGGCTCTGTGTGTGCCCAGCTGCTGCTGGCTCCGGCTCTGTCCTGCCCAGCTGCTGCTGGCTCCGGGCTCTGTCTGTGCCCAGCTGCTGCTGGCTCCGGGCTCTGTGTGTGCCCAGCTGCTGCTGGCTCCGGGCTCTGTCCCTGCCCAGCTGCTGCTGGCTCCGGGCTCTGTCCGTGCCCAGCTGCTGCTGGCTCGGGCTCTGTCCGTGCCCAGCTGCTGCTGGCTCCGGGCTCTGTCCCTGCCCAGCTGCTGCT
This sequence comes from Diglossa brunneiventris, assembly GCA_019023105.1. Classification (NCBI taxonomy): domain Eukaryota; kingdom Metazoa; phylum Chordata; class Aves; order Passeriformes; family Thraupidae; genus Diglossa; species Diglossa brunneiventris. The sequence continues at coordinate 66,557,613 of CM032382.1, forward strand.
GGCTCCGGGCTCTGTCCCTGCCCAGCTGCTGCTGGCTCCGGGCTCTGTCCCTGCCCAGCTGCTGCTGGCTCCGGGCTCTGTCCGTGCCCAGCTGCTGCTGGCTCCGGGCTCTGTCCGTGCCCAGCTGCTGCTGGCTCCGGGCTCTGTCCGTGCCCAGCTGCTGCTGGCTCCGGGCTCTGTCCGTGCCCAGCTGCTCACCAACCCTTCCTCCTGCCCTTCCTCCCGGCAGGGCCGGTGCCTGTTTGCCAGCGGCAGCCCCTTCGAGCTGGTCACTCTGAAGGATGGGAGGACCTTCAAACCAGGCCAAGGAAACAATGCTTACATCTTCCCAGGTAATAAATGGAACTGTCACCCTTTATCTCTAAGATTGGGCTGCCTGCACCTTTCCTTGGGCTCCCTTGCTGCAGAGGCACAGTCGGTGAAGCAGCGTGCAGAGGTGGTGCCAGCATTTGAGAGCTTGGAGAAATGAGTGGCTGGATGACAGACAGTCAGTCCAGGCTGGATGTGGGGCACATGCATCCACAGTGAGCAAGCCCAGCTGGATTTCCCTGAGAAAACAGAAGGGTGTCATTAAAGGCTTTGGGAGCTGCTGCATCTTCTTGAAGTTGTATCTGCACAAGGGGGGTAGAAAAGTAGCACTGAGGATGTTCCTGTGCCTTGCCCTTCCCTCCCTGAGCTGCAAAGCTCCAGCCCTTCCAGAAGCCACCTGCTGTGGCCGTGGTTGCGCCCATGGTAGCAGTGCTGTGAGTGTGGAGGGTGTCCCTGCCGAGGCACGGGGTAGGACAAGGTGATCTTTAACCCGAGCCGCCCCATGGCTCTGTCAGTGTGTGCAGAAAGATGACTGGCAGCTCCTTGCAGCAGGCTGCAATTTAAAGTGCACATGTAGAGTGAAGTGTCCCTAACTGGCAGTGATTCCTTGTAGGCGTGGCTCTGGCTGTGATCCTCAGCAGCGTCAGGCACATCAGTGATAAGGTTTTCCTGGAGGCTGCCAAGGTAAGTCTGGGAGCAGAGCAGGCTGTGGCTTCTGACACGGCAGGCATGGCTTGATGGGCACTCCTCTCAAATCCTGGTGAAGCACAGTGGTTTCCTGTTTGGTTTCTGTTGGCTTGTCCCTCCACAGTGGGGAAAAAAAATGTGTTTTAACCAAACAAAGTTGTGCCAAGAATCAGGTTGCATTGCAGTTGTGATGAAGTAGGAAATGTGTCCCTGTGTGAATTACTGTGGCAGCAGGGCTGTCCCCTGCCCTGCCCTGGGTTCTGCAGCTGCCTCTGTGGCCAGGGGTTTCTGTGGCTCTGGGGGATTCATCCCCCAAAGTACCAGAGCTCATTCTCTCAGGTGTTCTGGCACAGTATTAGTCATATTTGGTAAATAAAGTCACATTAGTAAATGAAAAGTGTCTTGTTTCTCTGACTCAGGCATTGGCAGAACAGTTGACAGATGAAGAGCTTGCACAAGGAAGACTTTATCCTCCACTGTCCAATATCAGGGAAGTTTCAATTTATATTGCTGTCAAGGTGAGTATGAAATATAAAATTGCACTGCAGTAAAAGTGGTTTGTGTGTACATTAACCTGCTGAGTTGCACAGAGTGTGACCCTTGAATATGAGGTACTTGGGCAACACCCAGTTCTTTGTGCCTGCAATAAGAGAAATGTATAAAAATGTTCCCTTTGTTGAATGCTTCAGCTTGGCAGCCACGATGGGCCAAAATTGCTCCCCTCTGATTCCTGAAATTCAGTTTTGAGATCCCAGCTAAGGCGTATGGGGATGTAAAGACACTGAGGTGCTGAGGAGAGAAGACAAAGGACTCTGCATGATTTGCTGTGAATTCAGCAAAAGCCATTTATTGTGCTTCTAAACATTGTTTATGTTTATTTCTCATCACGGTCTATACAAGATGAGAATTTGTTTCATTGGTAGCTCCACTTTGTCCTTGCATTGTTTCAGTGGTGGCTCTGTTTGTCCATGCATTGTTTGATTGGTATCTCCACTTTGTCCATGCATTGTTTGATTGGTATCTCCACTTTCTCCATGCATTGTTTGATTGGTATCTCCACTTTCTCCATGCATTGTTTGATGGGTAGCTCTGTTTGCCCGTGCATTGTTTGGTTGGTAGCTCTGCTTGTCCATGCATTGTTTGGTTGGCAGCTCTGTTTGTCCATGCATCCCTTGGTTGGTAGCTCTGCTTGTCCATGCATTGTTTGATGGGTAGCTCTGCTTGTCCATGCATTGTTTGGTTGGTAGCTCTGTTTGTCCATGCATTGTTTGGTTGGTAGCTCTGTTTGCCCATGCATTGTTTGATGGGTAGCTCTGTTTGTCCATGCATTGTTTGGTTGGCAGCTCTGTTTGTCCATGCATTGTTTGGTTGGTAGCTCTGCTTGTCCATGCATTGCTTGATGGGTAGCTCTGTTTATCTGTTCATTGTTTGATGGGTAGCTCTGTTTGTCCATGCATCTCTTGTTGGTAGCTCTGTTTGTCCATGCATCTCTTGTTGGTAGCTCTGTTTGTCCATGCATTGTTTGGTTGGTAGCTCTGTTTGCCCATGCATTGTTTGATGGGTAGCTCTGTTTGCCCATGCATTGTTTGATGGGTAGCTCTGTTTGCCCATGCATTGTTTGGTTGGTAGCTCTGTTTGTCCATGCATTGTTTGGTTGGTAGCTCTGTTTGCCCATGCATTGTTTGATGGGTAGCTCTGTTTTGCCCATGCATTGTTTGATGGGTAGCTCTGTTTGTCCATGCATTGTTTGGTTGGTAGCTCTGTTTGTCCATGCATTGTTTGGTTGGTAGCTCTGTTTGCCCATGCATTGTTTGATGGGTAGCTCTGTTTGCCCATGCATTGTTTGGTTGGTAGCTCTGTTTGCCCATGCATTGTTTGGTTGGTAGCTCTGTTTGCCCATGCATTGTTTGATGGGTAGCTCTGTTTGTCCATGCATTGCTTGATGGGTAGCTCTGTTTGTCCATGCATTGTTTGATGGGTAGCTCTGTTTGCCCATGCATTGCTTGATGGGTAGCTCTGTTTGCCCATGCATTGTTTGATGGGTAGCTCTGTTTGTCTGTTCATTGTTTGATGGGTAGCTCTGCTTTGTCCATGCATTGCTTGATGGGTAGCTCTGTTTGCCCATGCATTGTTTGATGGGTAGCTCTGTTTGCCCATGCATTGTTTGATGGGTAGCTCTGCTTGTCCATGCATTGTTTGATGTGTAGCTCTGTTTGTCCATGCATGTCTTGTTGGTAGCTCTGTTTTGCCCACGAGGCAAGCAGGCATCCATTTATTAATCTAATGGGTAGAAGCTGTGAGCATCATTTGCTCAGGCTGACACCCCTTTGTCTGTCAGCAGCTTTTTGCCTCTTCTCTCTGCTTGCCACTCACCTTTTCATGGCCGGGATGCCCCCCTCTCTGGTCCGGAGGCTGTTCCTGTGCAGTGTGCATTTCCTGGCCGTGCCGCGTGGTGCGTGCAGTGCTGCGGGCTCCGAGCCATGCTGTTCCCCCTCCCCAGGTGATGGAGTTCCTGTATGCCAACAACATGGCCTTCCACTACCCCGAGCCGGCCGACAAGAACCGCTACATCCGCTCCAAGGTGTGGAGTTACGAGTACGAGTCCTTCATGCCGGACGTGTACGACTGGCCCGAGTCCAAGGTGCACTGACCAGCCCCGTGCCCGCGCCTCAGGCAGCGCCGCCACTCTGCAGGGATCCCCTCCCTCCCTCCCTCCTCCGACCAACTCTAATCATGATCTTTGACTCCTCTAATTTATTTGCGCTCATTTTGTTGCCTTTTTTTTGTTGTTTTTTCCCCCTTACGCCCTGTTTTTCACCTGATTTCTCCCAAGTACCTGATAAACTGTGTGGATGACGGTATCTGCCACAGGGATGAGAGAGCCCTCCAAAATTAATTTAAACAATAACATTGCATTTCTAGCTTAGAGCCAGCACCACACCGAAGAATTCCATTAATGATATTTTAGCTACCTGCATTTGATGATAAACTGTAGCTCTCTCATCACTGCTGATATCCAGAATTACTTCTTTCTGCCTTTAATAATCAGTCTTCTAATTGTCCTAGTGTTGTCACACTGCATTAGCTGTGACATCAAGGGAGACCACTTGTCTAGAAAAAACAAAAGGGCAATTAAAGACAACTTAGAGAGTCTGATGGGCCTTCTGTTTTGTTTAATGTTTAAAGATGCCCATGTCCAGACATCTTTGTGGCATTGGCTGCTGTTTCCTTGAGGAGCAGCAAGATGTGCATGTGTGGGGTCTGCAGCAAGTTTGCCGTTTTGTTTTCATCACTCTGTGAAATCTGTTCTCAGGAAAAATGTGAGCTAGTTCAAATTGTCCTTGGGAAGCCTGAAAATAATACTGATCACTTAATAGCTTTTAAAAACAAAGCCATGCTGTCACAGAATAAATTTTATTGGGTAGAGGTAGGACCTCAAGTAATTTATGGAAATCTTTTTAGAGATTTTACTAGGAGATTTTAAGCAATGGACTCCAAAATTAGTTACCAAAGGATCTTTACTTAATTTTTTAATTTTTTCAAGTTTCCATTTTATTTAAGCCAGGTTGTTTTCTCCCTTGTTCTCACACCAAGACTCGCATGTGATGTTTTATAACACTGGTGACTCGAAAGCTCCAGAGTGGACTCAGTTGGAGGCAGCGCCCCGTAGGGCGTGCTGGCTCCAGGTGCTGGCAGGGCTGGAGCAGGAATGGTGTCAGGCAGCTGTTCACACCAGTGAGTCTGCTGGGTGTTCCCTGAGGCCTCGGTCCTGCCCGCTCTGTCACTGTGAGTACTGGGCCCAAACGGTGCAGTGCTACAAGCCCTGCACTGATCACTCCAGCTTACTGCCCTTACAGGTCTGCTTTGTCAGGGTCCTTGTGTGACAGCAGCAGTTCCCAGCTGAGTTCTTCCTTGCCAGGGGTAGTGCTGCACGTTTGCTGCAGATGCCACAGTGTACACTCCCCCAGTTGCCTTGGAGTGAGGCCGCAGGGCCCTGGTCACTGCACAGGGACAGGCAGGGACAGCCACAGCCTGTGGCTGCCCACATGTGCTCCCTGCCCCGAGAACAGCCGTGTGCCAGGAGCAGAAACAAAGATACCAGGCTGCTCCAGTTTGCTGCAGCGAGGCAGGAGAAGGGCAGCAGTAAATAAACAGATGGAGTGCCAGCAGTGCTGCACTGGCAGACATCATCCAAAGAGATAAAGCAGAGCTTGCTCAGGATTTACCCGTGGCAAGCACTGCTCCCATATCCTCAGTTACACTGGAAAATGTACTCTCCACAGGACAGGCCAAACAGAGCAGGGAGAATGGTCTCCGTACCCCCTCAGGCACCTACAGCCTGACCTCTGGCTCTAAAATTGTATTCACACAAAGAACAGTGAACTTTGGGAAGGTGCTGCCTGTGTGGGCAAAGAAGACTGATTATATAAACACAGAAAAGAGTAATGTGGGGAAAAAACTGTGGGGTTCAAGCTGTGGTAAAGTGTTGTGTGGTGGGGCTCGAAGTGCTTCACTGCTGAGTGCTGAGATGCACATGGGCAGGAGCTTGCACTTGCAAGTGAATGTACAAAAGACACCAACACACACACACACAGAGGATGTTTTTACAAAGAGTGCTTTTTTCATCTATTTTTGCTATGCCTTGTTTGTATTGTATTTAAATTAGTGATCATACTGAAAAAGAAATTATTTATTCAATGTATGAATTATTTTTGCCTTCTGAAAATCCAGCTCTATCTGAAGCCTGTTGTATTGTGCCAGTGGAGTTCTGCATCACTGGATTCCGGAGTGCTGGGAACACACAGCTTCCTCCCTCCTGCCAGCAGCCAGTTAGGCAGATGAGTGACAAAAGCACCCAAAATGCACCGATCTCATGTCCCTTCAGCCTGGTTGTTTGTTCCCAAGGATTGCAGCTGTTGTTCCTAGCCAGTGGCTCAGGAAAAGCTGTGGCTTGGGGAGGCAGCAGGGCCCTGCTTTGGGCAGGAGCGGTCCCATTCCCAGAGGGAGGGAGATCCTGTTCCCAGAGGGAGATCCTGTTCCCAGAGGGAGCCCCTGCCCCGGTCAGGCTCAGGAGGACGCTGCTCTGAGCAGCCCCTGCCCGTCCTGTCTCTGCCACCCCGCTGTCCCGGCAGGTACCGGCAGGGACAGCTCAGACCTGGCTGGCAGCGGGATTTCCCCAAGCACAAACGCTCCCGCGCAGGAATTCTGCTGGAAATCCCGCTGCAGAGCTGCGGGCCTGTCAGGAGCAGGAGCAGCCCCGGGCTGTGCTGGAGGTGTGGCTGGCTCTGTCCGCTGTCCCAGCTGCCCAGCTGGGAGGTGCCAGCCAGACCTGAGCCAGCACAGCCTCCTGGGCTCTGTCTGACAGGCCCTGAGCATCCCCTGCAGCTTGCAGTGTGGACATGGTGGGGTTTTCCCTTCGATGTGCAGCCGTTGTTTCCTGCTGGCAACAGGTAACCTGTCCGCTCACAGAGTTTTAAGTCCATTTCACTCTCTCTTTCATCTCCAGAATTATTTTTTTTTCATACTTAGGATTTTAAGATACATAGATTCATGTTCAGTTTTCTTTCAGGTACAGTTAATCCTTGAAGTAATTACAACTGCTAATCTTGCTGGCTAGTAAGGAACCAGTTTCCTTTTTCATATTCTACTTAACACAATTTTTTCTGTTTGCTGGTTTATTCAAAATATTTACTGGTCTTTATCTGTACAGAAAATTCTCTTAGACAGTATGCAAAGGGAAACAGGTGTCACCAGGATGCATTTTGTCATGTTACATAGTGTAAGTTAAAAAAATACGTCACCGGAAGGACCACCAGTGTTGTAGCTTGTCACACAGCCCCCGTGACTTGCCCTCCAAATGATTTTGTAAAAGACTGTCTTCCATGTCTCCTTGGAGTATGCAGAACCCTTCTGAGAGGATCAGGAGCTTGGCTGAGGTCAGTCTTCCAGGATTTGTCCAATCCTTGCTTCCTTCAAATCAGCAGGAGCAGGACCGAGCCTCTTGGCAGCAACCTGTAGGAATGTTTAGGGGAGAGTAAAGGTGTCTGATGAAGCACAGCCTTTCTTCATAAAACACCTTTGGGTTTGTTCAAAGCTGTTGCAAAGGTTTGTGTGTTCCTGAAGCCTCTGCCCAGCTGCCAATGTGACATGTAGAAGGAGACAATTAAAATGTTGTGTCTGATACATTTTAAACCCCCAGTGTGGCGTGGCACGAGTTCTCCCTTACATTTGTGGACAGTGATGCATCCTGATCTGTTGTGTTCATTTTCCAAGCTTCAAACCAGGTGACACTTTACCTGCAGAGTGGTGTGTAACAGGTTTCCTGTGGTCGGTGCGTGTCTTCCTCTTGTACTGTTGTTTCCAGCACGCTGTTTTACGGGGATAAAGTAACTCTGTCACACTCCTCTGGTAGTACCTGCCAAGATGAACGATACACCTTTTAGTTTCTCGTTAGCAGCCCTCCCCTGCGTGGTGACTGTTCCTGTGGGAGAGTGGGGATCACTATTGTACAGCTCCCACCCAGGTTTCAGTTCAGCGGACTCGGGCCCCAGCAGTCCCGGCTGGTTTTGTTTGGCTGCGGAGGGGCACAGCTGAGCTCCTCTGCAGTCCCACAGAGCTGAGCCCCTCTGCAGCTCTCAGATCAGTGTGGCTGCTGCAGAGGGGCAGAGCTGAGCCCCTCTGCCATCGCACAGAGCTCTCTGCAGCTCTCAGATCAGCGTGAGAGCAGCCAGGGCTGCAGTCTCACTGCAGCGCTTCCAGCTGGATAAGCCGCTGTTGTTTCTGCTCTCGGGATGATCCGAGCGCTGCCCCGTTCCGTTACAGCCACAGGCGGCGGGCAGGGACTGGCGTTACACGGGAGGAGGAAATCCAGAGCAAAGCTCTGCTGCACTGGCCTGCCAGCTGAATTTGGGCAAAGCCGCTCAGCTGCTGCTGCTGAAGGCACATCTGACTCACTGCGTGTGGGCCTGCCTGCCCTGCCTGCTCCCGTGGACGATCCAGCACGGCTCCGAGCGCTTCCCCAGTGCCTCCCGCTCTCCGTGGGGATGGCAGGACTCACCCGGGGCCCCACGGGCCATGGCTGCAGCTGGAGGAGCAGGTTCTGTCACCGTGTCCTGCTGGTGCTGCAGCAGCCCCGAGCTGGCTGGTGGTGCTGCCAGACTGAGCTCAGCTCTCCACCTACCATCGGCTTCGGCTCATCCATTCCTCAGCCAGATCCTTCCTAACAGGAATAAAAATACTCTTGGGACTAAAGATGGCTGCCTCATCAACAAAACAGCAAAATAACCTGCATTTATTTCTATCTTAAACATATCTACCTTATGCAAATCAATGTGAGCCTGCTGGGGTGCTTGTGAGAACAGTTCCAGCCTGATCTGTGCGGGGTTGGCTGTGCCTGGGAGGGTCATTGCTCTGCTGAAACTAAAACTGTATGTAAAATGTGAAGTGGTTGGGGTTTCTTCCTACTTTATAACGTTGTAACTCTATTGAAATGTGTGTTCTAGTCTTCTATTTTCTTAGTAAAATGCATTCCCTTTGCCTAAGTCGTACCTGATGTTTTTTATTCTGAGAAAAAACAAAACAAAACCCAAAAATGCTGCATCTATTCAGGACTGGGAAAAGTCCCTTTGCCAAAGGGCTTTGCAAATGGTTGCATGTGATGATCTTTAAGGTCTTTTTCTAGAATCATGCAATCAGAAGATGGTTTGAGTTGGAACCTAAATGACCATCCACTCCACCCCCTGCCATGGCAGGGACACCTCCCACTGTCCCAGGCTGCTCCAAGCCCCATCCAGCCTGGCCTTGGGCACTGCCAGGGATCCAGGGGCAGCCACAGCTGCTCTGGGCACCCTGGGCCAAGGGCCTGCCCACCCTCCCAGCCAGCAATTCCTAATTCCCAATAGCCCAAAATCTGTGCCTGCCCTCTGGCAGTGGGAGCCATTCCCTGGGTGCTGTCCCTGCAGGCCTTGTCCCCAGTCCCTGTGCAGCTCTCCTGGAGCCCCTGGAGGCCCTGGCAGGGGCTCTGAGGTGTCCTGGAGCTTCTCTTGTGCAGCTGAACAGCCCCAGCTGTGCCAGGCTGGCTCCAGAGCAGAGGGGCTCCAGCCCTGGCAGCAGCTCCGTGGCCTCCTCTGCACTGGCTGCAGCAGCTCCAGCTCCTTGTGCTGTTGGAGCCAGGGCTGGGGCAGCTCTGCAGGTGGGCTCTCACCTGAGCCCAGGGGCACAGGGGCAGGATCCCCCCCTGCCCTGCTGCCCACGCTGGGCATCAGCCCGGGCCGGGCTGTGCTCCTGCAGCAGTGGGAGCCCGGCAGCCCCAGCAGTGCCAGCCCTGCACTCAGCGCTGCTTCCCCTCCACATCTCCTCACCAGCACAAGGAAACTGCCCAAAAAGGGAAGTTTGAAAAGGAAAAGGTATTTCAGAACTAGAATGTTAAACCTTCCTGCCTTCCTGCTGTTGAGCTGCCGTTTGAATTCAAAACAGGATGGAAAAAGTTGTGCAAAGTACCTCGTCCCCTGGAAAATGCAATGTATTTTTGCTGAATACCAGGGGATTTTGGCAAGGTGCTGTCACAGCCACTCTAATAAGAACCAAGAATAATGGGAATTTTAAAAATTTGTTATATTACCTGTGCTTATCCCTCAGCGAGGGCAACAGGGCAGGGCGGTTCAGGCTGGGGCAGGCCCAGCTCTCACCCACAGCACCCCTAACTCCTCCCATGGCTGCTCCCTCTGCTCACCCCCAGCCGGGGTTGATCCCGGGATTGCCCTGACCCGGGGCAGCTCCAGCGCTCGCTCTTTCCGACACACTCGGCCGGAGGCCGCGATCCGCCCCGCGCTCCCTCAGCCGCAGGGCGGGCTCTCCTCACGGCCCGCCCGCCCCGCCTGGCACCGCCCGCGAGGTAAGGCCGGGACCGGACGGAGACCGGGCCCGGGCGGGAACCGGGTCTGGGGCGGGTCGGGAGCGGGGCCGGGCCCCCGCCAGCCCATCCCGGTGTCCCCGTGTCCGCCCCGGCCCCACCGCATGCCCCGAGCCCCGAGCCCGGGCCGGGAGCGCGGGCGGAGCCGGGGGCGGCTGAGGGGAGCTCGGCCCGGCCGTGCCGAAAGGGGAGCTCGGAGCCCTGTGAGGGCCTCCAGGGGCTCCAGGAGAGCTGCACAGGGACTGGGGACAAGGCCTGCAGGGACAGCACCCAGGGAATGGCTCCCACTGCCAGAGGGCAGGCACAGATTTTGGGCTATTGGGAATTAGGAATTGCTGGCTGGGAGGGTGGGCAGGCCCTGGCCCAGGGTGCCCAGAGCAGCTGTGGCTGCCCCTGGATCCCTGGCAGTGCCCAAGGCCAGGCTGGATGGGGCTTGGAGCAACTGGGACAGTGGGAGGTGTCCCTGCCCATGGCAGGGTGTTGGAGTAAGTATTTTCAATACAAATATTTTCAAGTATTTCCTTCCAACCCAAACCATTCAATTCTTGTATGATTCCATGATTTTACACCGAGGAAAAGGAAAATGCAAATATTTGCAAAGTGTTTATTTCTGCATTTGGTTTGAGATGGGCATGAATCATGGCTGCCCCCGAGCCCCCCAGGTCAGGTTGCACCTTGGTGTGCATGGGAGGACCCTGCAGGCCCACCTGGGAGGAGAGTGCTTTCTTCTGGAATTCCAGAATCCTGGAATGCTTTGGGTTGGAAGGGTCCTCAGAGCCCATCCAGTGCCACCCCTGCCATGGGCAGGGACACCTCCCACTGTCCCAGGCTGCTCCAAGCCCCATCCAGCCTGGCCTTGGGCACTGCCAGGGATCCAGGGGCAGCCACAGCTGCTCTGGGCACCCTGGGCCAGGGCCTGCCCACCTTCACAGGGAAGAAAAACTGGGAGGTTGTGGAAACTCATCTAAAAACAACTGATCTTGAGAAATTATTTTGAAAGATATCTGAAGATATTAAGGTGCCTGAAATTTTAAATCTTGCTGAAAAGAAGGCAGGAGCAAATTCTGGGAGGACTAGGGCTGGAGGAATCCCACTCTGTGAGGATGTCCATATGGGCCCTGCCGACCTGCCAGGCTCCTCATGCAGACCCAGACACATCCACAGGTGGGCACAGTATTTGGGGTGAAGCAGGTGTGCCCTGCCTGTGCCCTCGGGTCACCCCTGCCTCCCCGAAGCTGCTCTGGGGGAAGTGACCCTTCCCCCTCTGCATCTCCGGGCTGCCCGCTCCTGAAATCCAGGAGTGGTGTTTAAATGTCAGCAGAGACTGCTCGGTGAAACTCATCCTGAAACGCTCCTAGAGGGAAGGCTCACCCAGGAAAACTCAACATTTAAACAGAGCTCAGAGGAAATAAATTATTTATTCATTTATTGGGTGGGGTTAGAGCTTAGAGCTGTTCCAACTGGATGGGGCTGTTTTCTCTGGGAATCCACACAGGTCTTTGCTTGGGCTGTGTGTTTGCAATCTTCTAGGACATAAGAAGGAAATCTCTGCTTTTAAATAATGTCTTGTCTGGAAGTCATATCCTGCTCTAGGCAGGTTTTACTTTTATGTTTTAAGGGAAAGGGAGTTTTATCCTCACACTGAACTGTGGAGGATGCCTTCACTTCAAACAAAAATGTTTGTTGGTTTCCCTGCACAAATGCATCAAATCACAGAATATCCCAAGTTGGAAGGGACCCCCAAGGATCACCCAGCCCAGCTCCTGCCCTGCACAGACCCCCAGCAATCCCACCCTGTGCATCCCTGGCAGTGCTGTCCAAAGGCTCCTGGAGCTCTGGCAGCCTCGGGGCTGTGCCCATCCCTGGGGAGCCTGGGCAGCGCCAGCACCCTCTGGGGGAGAGCCTTTCCCTGATATCCAACCTAACCCTCCTGGCACAGCTCCAGCCGTGCCCTGGGAGCTGTTCCTCTCCCAGAGCCTGGCACCCGTGTTCTGTGTTCAGCAGGTAACTGCTCTGTGTTCTGTGTCCCAGCAGGTAACTGCTCTGTGTTCTGTGTCCCAGCAGGTAACTGCTCTGTGTTCTGTGTTCAGCAGGTAACTGCTCTGTGTTCTGTGTCCCAGCAGGTAACTGCTCTGTGTTCTGTGTTCAGCAGGTAACTGCTCTGTGTTCTGTGTTCAAACAGGTGACTGCTCTGTGTTCAAACAGGTAACTGCTCTGTGTTCCAGGTGCCAACAGGCAACTGCTCTGTGCTCTGTGTTCCAGCAGGCAGCTACTCTGTGTTCCAACAGGCACCTGGTGTGTGTTCTGTGTCCCAGCAGGCACCTGCCTCTGCTCCGTGCTCTGTGTCCCAGCAGGCAGCCGCTCGGTGTTCCCGGTGCCGCCCTCCCGGGATGTCGCTGGATGTCACCTTCCTGGGCACGGGCGCGGGCTTCCCGTGCCCGTGCCGCGGGGCCTCGGCGCTGGTGCTGCGCAGGGCAGGGCAGTGCTGGCTCTTCGACTGCGGCGAGGGGACGCAGACACAGCTCATGAAGAGCCACCTGCGAGCAGGTCTGTGCCCTTCGGCTGAGGGCAGGACAGCTTCGGGAGGTGCCCACCGCGCAGCCCGGGCTGCGGCAGGGCAGGGCAGGGCAGGGAGTGCCAGCAGGGCTGCCTTGGGCGGGGCTGCCCAACCTGCTCCGCAGCCACCTCTGGCCGCCCCTGGGCACGGAGCTGCTCCGCAGCCATCTCTGGCCGCCCCTGGGCACAGAGCTGCTCCGAAGCCATCTCTGGCCGCCCCTGGGCACGGAGCTGCTCTGAGCCATCTCTGGCCGCCCCTGGGCACGGAGCTGCTCTGAGCCATCTCTGGCCGCCCCTGGGCACGGAGCTGCTCTGAGCCATCTCTGGCCGCCGCTGGGCACGGAGCTGCTCTGAGCCATCTCTGGCCGCCCCTGGGCACGGAGCTGCTCTGAGCCATCTCTGGCCGCCCCTGGCACGGAGCTGCTCTGAGCCATCTCTGGCCGCCCCTGGGCACGGAGCTGCTCTGATCCATCTCTGGCCGCCCCTGGGCACGGAGCTGCTCTGAGCCATCTCTGGCCGCCCCTGGGCACGGAGCTGCTCTGAGCCATCTCTGGCCGCCCCTGGGCACGGAGCTGCTCCGCAGCCATCTCTGGCCGCCCCTGGGCACGGAGCTGCTCCGCAGCCATCTCTGGCTGCCCCTGGGCACGGAGCTGCTCTGAGCCATCTCTGGCCGCCCCTGGGCACGGAGCTGCTCTGAGCCATCTCTGGCCGCCCCTGGGCACGGAGCTGCTCCGCAGCCATCTCTGGCCGCCCCTGGGCACGGATCTGCTCTGCAGCCGTCTCTGGCCGCTCCTGGGCACGGAGCTGCTCCGCAGCCATCTCTGGCCGCCCCTGGGCACGGAGCTGCTCTGAGCCATCTCTGGCCGCCCCTGGGCACGGAGCTGCTCCGCAGCCATCTCTGGCCGCTGCTGGGCACGGAGCTGCTCTGAGCCATCTCTGGCCGCCCCTGGGCACGGAGCTGCCCTGAGCCATCTCTGGCCGCCCCTGGGCACGGAGCTGCTCTGAGCCATCTCTGGCCGCCTCTGGGCACAGAGCTGCTCTGAGCCATCTCTGGCCGCCCCTGGGCACGGAGCTGCTCTGAGCCATCTCTGGCCGCCCCTGGGCACGGAGCTGCCTCCCGCAGACAATTGGAATTAATTAATTCATAACGCTTGGCAATGTTGAGCGGCTTAAAACAGGAACGGTTTGGTTGTTGTTTGTCTGGAGGCAGCTCTAGACAAACCTGCAGTGAGCCTTCCTGTGGGTAAATGTCTCTTTTCGAGCGAGGCTGTGTGTATTGGGGGTAACTTTCACCTTTTGGGAAATGAATCAGAGTAAAGCTCACCTCACTGTCATAGCGCTGTGCTTCCACAGTCCTCAGTGGCCAGAGCTGACTTCTCTCCCACAAAGAATGGAGATGAATTGTCAGTTACAAACAGAAATACCAGCTCCTGCTCCTCCAAAACCTGTCAGGGAATTTAATGTCAGGTAGATGGAGTAGCTTCTATGAAATTGTTTACTGAAATCATCTTCAAACAAAAGAAGGTCATTCCTGTGGCTGAGTCCCAGCAGGTGCTGGAGGAAATGCCTGGCTGTGTGGAAATGGGAGTTCAGCAGAGGCAGAGGCAGCCTGGTTAAAGGACACGTGTCTGCAGTGAGAGAGTTCTGGCCCTTCTGACCCAGCAAGGGCAGGACCCAGCTGGGGCCAGACAGCCCAGGCACCAAAGAAAGCCCAGACATTTACAGAGCAATTTTTTCTCTTGTTTTAAACAAACCAGTCAGCAACGGTGTGGTTCTTGCCACTTAAAAAACTCTGAAATCAAAACTTCATGCTGGTTTGGTTTTGGTTATTTTTGATTTTGGTAATTTCATGGGCTAGAAGGAGCAATACAAATTCCTCATTGTGTTCCTTGTTAGTCTGCAGTTTTTCCTGTAAGATTGAAGCTCCAATGCTTCCCAGCACTTCCTTGCATTTCACATGGCAGATGTCACCAGCCAGGCCCATTCCATGCTTGTGGAATGCTTGGCTTAGAAGGACCTAAACGTTGCATCTCTGCAGCCTCTTCTTGCTCTGTCAGGCCAAAATCTTCCTTGTGTGGAAGGGATGGGGAAAGAAACACCTTTTGGGTTGGGATTTGTCTCTTAAGCGGTGGTTTTAATTTCCCTCCTCGCTTGTTTCAAACATCTTGTTTCAAACATCTCGCCAAACAGTGATCATTTCTGAGTTGTTACATTGTTTATTTTCCTGTCTTTTTCTTTTCCTGTTCTGTTCAACAGCCAAAATTACCAAGATTTTCATCACTCACCTTCACGGCGACCACATTTTTGGACTTCCTGGGCTGCTGTGCACGCTCAGCCTGCAGAGGAGCCCTGATGCCAGCGTGGTACCCATTGATATTTACGGGCCCCTGGGACTGCGGAGCTTCCTCTGGAGGAGCCTGGAGCTGTCCCACTCCCAGCCCCTGCTGCCCTACGCGGTGCACGAGCTGGTTCCCACGCAGGACCAGTGCCCCGCAGGTGAATTCCGGGACTTCTCTGGCCTGGACCGAGGCGAGGCGCTTGCCCAGGCGCCTCCGGGGGCAGTTCTGCACCTGGATGTAGAAACAGACTCCTACTTGCTGCTGGAGGACGAGGAGCTGTCTGTGAGAGCGTTCCGCCTCTTCCACCGCGTGCCCTCCTTCGGCTTCGTGCTGGAAGAGAAGCCCCGGCCTGGGAAGCTCCAAGTGCACAGACTGCAAGAGCTTGGTAGCTACTTTGACTTATTTTTCCTCTTTTTACTTCTTTTATGACCACCTTCCTATGTGTTCTAGCAAACCTAAACAACTGTCTCTCTCCATAGCCTGCTTTAACTCAATTTTCCATTTTCTGTCTGGCTCCCAACCTCCAGGCTGCGCTCTGAACCGGTGTGTGACACTGGTGCCAGGGAATGCCACAGACCACTTTCATGCTGGCAACAGCTGACAAGTTCAGGCGCCAAAGTTTAAACAGCTCAGTGTGGCTTTCAGGAAAACATATGGCCAGTGTATTTGCATTATTTTATTGACTTTAATACGAGCAGTATACTTGGGGTTTTTTGATATAGTTTCCCTGAGAAGTTTCCCTGTGGCTGCCCCATCCCTGGAAGTGTCCAAGCCCAGGCTGGAGCACCCTGGCACAGGGGAAGGTGTCCCTGCCCGTAGCAGGGTGAACTTGGAGGTGCCTTCCAACTCAAGCTATTCTAGGATTCCATGATTTTGTTCAAACACACTTCCTGCTAAGGTTACAAGCTCTTAATTTGTACAAAAAATCTGAAACATCGATCAGTTTTTATACTGAGGTTGTGTTTTTCCCAGGTGAGCCAGCTTTCTGTCTAGCACACCTCGAGGGGTGTATTTTAAAGCTAACACAGCTATGACAGTGTGGTGGGTGTAGCGCTTAGGCTGTTTTGCCTTTCCCTGCCAGGAGTGCCGCCCGGTCCCTTGTACGGGGAGCTGAAGCGCGGCCGTGCCGTGGAGCTGAGCGGCGGCGTGAGGGTGCAGCCGCGGGACGTGCTGTCCCCGCCCGTGCCCGGCAGGAAGGTCTGCATCCTGGGCGACTGCTCGGGGCCCGTGGGGCCGGGCGCCCGGCGGCTCTGCGGGCAGGCTGACCTGCTGGTGCACGAGGCCACGCTGGGCGACAGCCAGCAGGACACGGCGCGCCAGCGCGGGCACAGCACCCCCGGCCAGGCCGCGCGCTTCGCCGTGGACTGCCGCGCCACGAGGCTGGTGCTGACCCACTTCAGCCAGCGGTACCGGCCCGGCGCTGACAGCCACTGGGACATCGGCACCCTCAGGAGGGAGGCCGAGACCGTCATGGGGGGCCAGGAGGTGACGCTGGCCGAGGACTTCATGACCATCGAGGTCCCAATGAAGAAGAAAAACAAGGATTTCGTGACCACAGAGGTCCCAATGACACAGTGAGAACTGAGGACTTCATCATGACATCCCAATGAAAGAGTGGAAAACAAGGGCTTCATCAATGAAACAATGAAAAACAAGGACTTCATCATGAGATCCCAATGAAAAACTGAAAAACAAGGACTTCATCATGAGATCCCAATGAAAAACTGAAAAACAAGGACTTGATCATGAAATCCCAATGAAACAATGAAAAACAAGGACTTCATCATGGGATCCCAATGAAAAACTGAAAAACAAGGACTTGATCATGAGATCCCAATGAAACAGTGAAAAACGAGGACTTCATCTTGAGATCCCAATGAAAAACTGAAAAACAAGGACTTTGTGATCACAGAGGTCCCAATGAAACAGTGAAACACAAGGACTTCATCGTGAGATCCCAATGAAACAGTGAAAAATGAGGACTTTGTGACCACAGAGATCTCAATGAAAGAGTGAAAAACGAGGACTTAATAATGAGATCCCAATGAAACAGTGAAAACCAAGGACTTCATCATGAGACCCCAATGAAAGAGTGAAAAACAAGGGCTTCATCATGAGATCCCAATGAAACAATGAAAAACAAGGACTTCATCATGAGATCCCAATGGAAGAGTGAAAAACAAGGGCTTCATGATGACAGAGATCTCCATGAAACAGTGAAAAACGAACACTTCATCATGAGATCCCAATGAAAAACTGAAAAACGAGGACATCATAATGAGATCCCAGTGAAACAGTGAAAACCAAGGACTTTCTGACCACAGAGATTCCAATGAAACGGTGAAAAACAAGGACTTCATGACCACAGAAATCTCAGTGAAACAGTGAAAACTCAGGACTTCATGACAATATTCCAATGAAAAATTGAAAACCAAGGACTTTGTGACAATAGAGATCCCGATTAAAAAGTGAAAACTCAGGATTTGTGACCATATAAATCCCAATTAAACAGGGAAAAACGAGGACTTTGTGACTATAGAGATCCCAATGAAACAGGGAAAACCGAGGAGTTTGTGACCACAGAGATCCCAGTGAAACAGTGAAAACCGAGGACTTTGTGACCACAGAGTGGGTGTGACTGGGGGCGTTGCTGGGCTCAGGTGCAGGAGCTCTTCTCATTGCACACCTGCAGATGAAGTTTTCTCATAAATAAATAGAGCTGAGGCTTCCTGTCGGAAGGGAATTTACAGTTTGATCCATTCAAAGCTCTGGAGCATCAGCACTGCGTTCTCACGCCCAGCAACGTTTGAGAAGCACGCTCTGGAAGTCTCCCGGCAGGTGGCAAGTACTCTTCATCAAACTGTCCCTCCAAATGCATTTAAAGGATGAATTGTCCTGATCGAGGCACATTTGTGTCTGCAGAAATGCCCCTGTGGGGAAACGTCACCTGCACGTGCTCAGCCTGTTTCTGCAGTGGCTTTATTCCTCCCCTGAAGGGACACACAGAGCCTGCTGCTGTCTCCTGTCCTCCCCACCTCAAACTAGAAGCTGGGGTTTCCCAAATTTTAGCTGAATTTGCTGATCTGAAGCTGTGAGGAATTTTGAATTGAGACAAGACTTTTGAATTATTTTTGATGATGCGGGGTTTTTTTGTCTTTTACATAAGTAAGAAAGGTGAGTTCAGCTCACATCTTCATAGCATAGCTCAGAAGGTCACAAGACTTCTAGTTACAAAACCTTGTAAAGATTTATTAGCTAATAAAACACTGTCAACAAGAACTTCATCTTTAAATATTTTATCTTATGGATTCATGCTACAGTGTAAGTTTTTTTAGTTAATTATAACACACAACTTACAGCACGGTATTTTAGATTTCCTGCCCTGAGTTTCTCCTGGCAGCTGGAAACGCCTCTTGCGCTGTTTTAGTTTCTAGCATCAGTCTCATTACATAGTTATGACAATGAAAATATGCTATGGGCTTACATTTCAGGTAGCAAACTAAAAGTGCTACAACTTACTTTAAAAGTTTTTTGACCAATCACACAAAGCAAAGCACATTGACAGTGGTTCTATCCAACCACTATAAGCACAGGTACTTTCAGTTGAAACAATGCTTGCTTATTTCAAACAAAATACCTGCTTGTAAGCTTTAAAACACAACGCCCAAAGCTCCATTATTAAGCTTTAAACTCCCTAATATCTCACTAAATACACTTTTCTGCAACTTAAAGAGTTATTCTAAACAAGCATTAATACATAAACCATTGTTCCATTTGTCCTTACTTTTTTACTTCTGACATAATTGTTTTGCTAACCGATCTCATGGCTACTGCTTAGCTCCAATCACAGCTCTGCTGTCTCTGAGGCCTGCCTTTTGCAGCTTTCCCAAAGCCCTCTGATTTTATAGATTCCCACAGGATTCTTTGATTTCTTAAAACAATAATGCCGGGAGGAGTGGCAGGCGTGAAGAACCTGAAGCTGGCCGATCTCTGTGTTTTTCTCTCGGAAATGCCGTGTAAAACAGGCCGACTCTGTGGATGTGTTTTATCTCCCCTCAAGCTGTACTTTCTTCTCTTTGACAGAAGCAGTGTCCCGTGCAGAGGCCGCGGTACCAGACCCAGTTTTGGGTGGTCAGGAGCCGAACACACTCCAGCTGTGCTGGATTTCACACGGGGACAGAACAACTTTTTTGTCCTGACGCACTGTGCTGCGCCGGCTGCTTGCTGGAATACCCAAACCCTGTTTTCACACCTGATTATCCACAGCTGTGACAGGCAGCTCAGGGCACGGCTTCAGGCCTTTGATTTAGGATGTGAACCCTGGCTCGGAACGGGTGATTTTGGGTAAAGGGCAGCATGGAAGAGAGTGTCACACTGCAGCATCAGGCCAGGGCCTCTCCAGGTAATGGGCCTGGGCATCGGCTGCACAGCTTAAACATTGGTGCAATTTATTTACTAATGCCATTTATTCCAAAGGGAGAGCCGAGGGAGGGAATGCTCCTTTCCCCTGACCTGGGAAGAAGAGCTGAAGGCTGCTTGGTCTGCACTCAAAGCCAGGTCATTGCTGTGGATTTAAACACGGAGAGGTTTTGGGCACGTCAGTGAATCGAGCACAGCCAGTGCGGGGTTATGCAGAACTGCTGCACTTTCCGTTCAGTGCATGTTAGCATTTGAGAATGAGTTACAGCTGCCTCTTTTCTAGCAGACCCCTGTGTCCTTGCTTAGCCTGCTCCTCTCTCCTCAAAGTCTGGATACAAATTACCTCGTGATCCTGACTGCTAATGAAACCTGAATTAAATGAACGGGAACATGTGTGCCGGTCAGGAGAGGTTTGGACCATCAGTTGTCTGTGTTCTCAGTGAGTTTATCTTTCCATTAATCATCTGTGGGTTACCAGAGAGCAGAATTCCTCTGCATTCCAGCAGATGTGCCGGAGGGCTCCCCCTGACAGCAGACAAGGACTCTGCTCTGCACCATGAAGGAGTTCTAACAACTGCTGGGGGTGTAAAAGAAGAGTTTCTAAAATCATTTTTAGCTCCAAATAAGTAATTTTAAAACATCCTTCTGCCTTCCTGGAAGAGTTCCTCTAGTTTAGTTCCTCTTTTTTTAGCTGTTACCAGCAGACAGACCGGTTAAAACTGCAGAAGGAGCTTTTCATGCTGTGGGGAAGAGGAAGGAAGGGGAGGAGGCGAGATGTGGAGAGACTTGTGAGAGCAGGGATGTTCCTGGGGCAGGATGAGCCTGGGCAGGGCACGGAGCTGCACATCCCTCTGCGGAGGGCAGCAGGGGCTGGCAAGATGTGCAGAGGGGTCCCTGCAGCACAGAAAGGCAGCAGCTGTGCTCTGGGTGTGCTCTGGGTGTGCCCTGGGTGTGCCGTGGGTGTGCCGTGAGTGTGCCGTGAGTGTGCCCTGGGTGTGCTCTGGGTGTGCTCTGAGTGTGCTCTCAGTGTGCTGTGAGTGTGCTCTGAGTGTGCTCTGGGTGTGCCCTGGGTGTGCTCTGGGTGTGCCCTGGGTGTGCTGTGGGTGTGCCGTGAGTGTGCTCTGGGTGTGCCCTGGGTGTGCTGTGGGTGTGCCCTGGGTGTGCCGTGGGTGTGCCGTGAGTGTGCCCTGAGTGTGCTCTGGGTGTGCTCTGGGTGTGCTCTGAGTGTGCCCTGGGTGTGCTCTGGGTGTGCTGTGAGTGTGCCCTGAGTGTGCTCTGAGTGTGCTCTGAGTGTGCTCTGAGTGTGCCCTGGGTGTGCTCTGGGTGTGCCCTGAGTGTGCTCTGGGTGTGCTCTGGGTGTGCCCTGAGTGTGCCCTGAGTGTGCTCTGAGTGTGCTCTGGGTGTGCTCTGGGTGTGCTCTGAGTGTGCTCTGAGTGTGCCCTGGGTGGGCCCTGGGTGTGCTCTGGGTGTGCTCTGAGTGTGCTCTGGGTGTGCTCTGGGTGTGCTCTGAGTGTGCTCTGAGTGTGCCCTGGGTGTGCCCTGAGTGTGCTCTGGGTGTGCTGTGAGTGTGCTCTGAGTGTGCCCTGGGTGTGCTCTGGGTGTGCTCTGAGTGTGCTCTGAGTGTGCTCTGGTGTGCTCCTGGGTGTGCCCTGAGTGTGCCCTGGGTGTGCTCTGGGTGTGCTCTGGGTGTGCTCTGAGTGTGCTCTGGGTGTGCTCTGGGTGTGCCCTGAGTGTGCCCTGGGTGTGCTCTGGGTGTGCTCTGAGTGTGCTCTGGGTGTGCTCTGGGTGTGCTCTGGGTGTGCCCTGGGTGTGCTCTGGGTGTGCCCTGGGTGTGCTCTGGGTGTGCCCTGGGTGTGCTCTGGTGTGCTCTGGTGTGCTGTGAGTGTGCTCTGGGTGTGCTCTGGGTGTGCTCTGGGTGTGCTCTGAGTGTGCTCTGGGTGTGCCCTGAGTGTGCTCTGAGTGTGCTCTGAGTGTGCTCTGAGTGTGCTCTGAGTGTGCTCTGGGTGTGCTCTGGGTGTGCCCTGGGTGTGCTCTGGGTGTGCCCTGGGTGTGCTCTGAGTGTGCTCTGAGTGTGCCCTGGGTGTGCTCTGAGTGTGCTCTGAGTGTGCTCTGGTGTGCCCTGGGTGTGCTCTGGGTGTGCTCTGAGTGTGCTCTGAGTGTGCTCTGGGTGTGCTCTGGGTGTGCTCTGAGTGTGCCCTGGGTGTGCCCTGGGTGTGCTCTGGGTGTGCTCTGAGTGTGCTCTGAGTGTGCTCTGAGTGTGCCCTGGGTGTGCCCTGAGTGTGCTCTGAGTGTGCTCTGGGTGTGCCGTGGGTGTGCCCTGGGTGTGCTCTGAGTGTGCTGTGAGTGTGCTCTGGGTGTGCTCTGGGTGTGCCCTGGGTGTGCTCTGGGTGTGCTCTGAGTGTGCTGTGAGTGTGCTCTGGGTGTGCTCTGGGTGTGCTCTGAGTGTGCTCTGAGTGTGCTCTGAGTGTGCTCTGGGTGTGCTCTGGGTGTGCCCTGGGTGTGCCCTGGGTGTGCTCTGGGTGTGCTGTGAGTGTGCTCTGAGTGTGCTCTGGGTGTGCTCTGGGTGTGCTCTGAGTGTGCTCTGAGTGTGCTCTGGGTGTGCTCTGGGTGTGCCCTGAGTGTGCCCTGAGTGTGCTCTGGGTGTGCTCTGGGTGTGCTCTGAGTGTGCCCTGAGTGTGCCCTGGGTGTGCTCTGGGTGTGCTGTGAGTGTGCTCTGGGTGTGCTCTGGGTGTGCTGTGAGTGTGCTCTGGGTGTGCTCTGAGTGTGCTCTGGGTGTGCTGTGAGTGTGCCCTGGGTGTGCTCTGAGTGTGCTCTGGGTGTGCTCTGGGTGTGCCCTGGGTGTGCCCTGGGTGTGCTCTGGGTGTGCCCTGAGTGTGCTCTGAGTGTGCTCTGGGTGTGCTCTGGGTGTGCTCTGAGTGTGCCCTGAGTGTGCTCTGAGTGTGCTCTGGGTGTGCTCTGGGTGTGCTCTGGGTGTGCTCTGAGTGTGCTCTGGGTGTGCTCTGGGTGTGCTCTGGGTGTGCCCTGGGTGTGCTCTGGGTGTGCCCTGGGTGTGCTCTGGGTGTGCCCTGAGTGTGCCCTGGGTGTGCTCTGAGTGTGCCCTGGGTGTGCTCTGGGTGTGCTCTGAGTGTGCTCTGGGTGTGCCCTGGGTGTGCCCTGGGTGTGCTCTGGGTGTGCTCTGAGTGTGCCCTGGGTGTGCCCTGGGTGTGCTCTGGGTGTGCTCTGAGTGTGCTCTGAGTGTGCTCTGAGTGTGCCCTGGGTGTGCCCTGGTGTGCTCTGAGTGTGCTCTGGGTGTGCCGTGGGTGTGCCCTGGGTGTGCTCTGAGTGTGCTGTGAGTGTGCTCTGGGTGTGCTCTGGGTGTGCCCTGGGTGTGCTCTGAGTGTGCTCTGGGTGTGCTCTGAGTGTGCTCTGAGTGTGCTCTGGGTGTGCTCTGGGTGTGCCCTGGGTGTGCCCTGGGTGTGCTCTGGGTGTGCTGTGAGTGTGCTCTGAGTGTGCTCTGGGTGTGCTCTGGGTGTGCCCTGAGTGTGCCCTGAGTGTGCTCTGGGGTGTCTCTGGGTGTGCTCTGAGTGTGCCCTGAGTGTGCCCTGGTTGGCTCTGGGTGTGCCCTGGGTGTGCTCTGGTTGTGCTCTGGGTGTGCTGTGAGTGTGCTTCTGGGTGTGCTCTGAGTGTGCTCTGGGTGTGCTGTGAGTGTGCCCTGGGTGTGCTCTGAGTGTGCTCTGGGTGTGCTCTGGGTGTGCTCTGGGTGTGCTCTGGGTGTGCTCTGGGTGTGCTCTGAGTGTGCCCTGAGTGTGCTCTGAGTGTGCTCTGGGTGTGCTCTGGGTGTGCTCTGGGTGTGCTCTGAGTGTGCTCTGGGTGTGCTCTGAGTGTGCTCTGGGTGTGCTCTGGGTGTGCTCTGGGTGTGCTCTGAGTGTGCCTGAGTGTGCTCTGAGTGTGCTCTGGGTGTGCTCTGGTGTGCTCTGGGTGTGCTCTGGGTGTGCTCTGGGTGTGCTCTGGGTGTGCTCTGGTGTGCTCTGGGTGTGCTCTGGGTGTGCCCTGGGTGTGCTCTGGGTGTGCCCTGGGTGTGCTCTGGGTGTGCCCTGAGTGTGCCCTGGGTGTGCTCTGAGTGTGCCCTGGGTGTGCTCTGGGTGTGCCCTGAGTGTGCCCTGGGTGTGCTCTGGGTGTGCCCTGGGTGTGCTCTGGGTGTGCTCTGGGTGTGCTCTGGGTGTGCTCTGAGTGTGCCCTGGGTGTGCTCTGGGTGTGCCCTGAGTGTGCTCTGAGTGTGCTCTGAGTGTGCCCTGGGTGTGCTCTGGGTGTGCCCTGGGTGTGCTCTGGGTGTGCCCTGGGTGTGCTCTGAGTGTGCTCTGAGTGTGCCCTGGGTGTGCTGTGAGTGTGCTCTGAGTGTGCTCTGAGTGTGCTCTGAGTGTGCTCTGGGTGTGCCCTGGGTGTGCTCTGGGTGTGCCCTGGGTGTGCTCTGGGTGTGCTGTGAGTGTGCTCTGGGTGTGCTCTGGGTGTGCTCTGGGTGTGCTCTGAGTGTGCTCTGGGTGTGCCCTGAGTGTGCTCTGAGTGTGCCCTGGGTGTGCTCTGGGTGTGCCCTGGGTGTGCTCTGGGTGTGCCCTGGGTGTGCTCTGAGTGTGCCCTGGGTGTGCTCTGAGTGTGCCCTGAGTGTGCTCTGGGTGTGCTCTGGGTGTGCCCTGAGTGTGCTCTGAGTGTGCTCTGGGTGTGCTCTGGGTGTGCTCTGAGTGTGCTCTGAGTGTGCTCTGAGTGTGCTCTGGGTGTGCTCTGGGTGTGCCCTGGGTGTGCCCTGGGTGTGCTCTGGGTGTGCTGTGAGTGTGCTCTGGGTGTGCTCTGGGTGTGCCCTGAGTGTGCTCTGGGTGTGCTCTGGGTGTGCCCTGGGTGTGCTGTGAGTGTGCTCTGGGTGTGCTCTGAGTGTGCTCTGGGTGTGCTCTGGGTGTGCCCTGGGTGTGCCCTGGGTGTGCTCTGGGTGTGCCCTGAGTGTGCCCTGAGTGTGCTCTGGGTGTGCTCTGAGTGTGCCCTGGGTGTGCTCTGGGTGTGCCCTGAGTGTGCCCTGGGTGTGCTCTGGGTGTGCCCTGGGTGTGCTCTGGGTGTGCTCTGGTGTGCTCTGAGTGTGCTCTGGGTGTGCTCTGGGTGTGCTCTGGGTGTGCTCTGGGTGTGCCCTGGGTGTGCCCTGGGTGTGCTCTGGGTGTGCCTGGGTGTGCTCTGGTGTGCTCTGGGTGTGCTCTGAGTGTGCTCTGGGTGTGCCCTGGGTGTGCTCTGGGTGTGCTCTGGGTGTGCTCTGAGTGTGCTCTGGGTGTGCTCTGGGTGTGCTCTGGGTGTGCCCTGGGTGTGCTCTGGGTGTGCCCTGAGTGTGCTCTGAGTGTGCTCTGAGTGTGCTCTGGGTGTGCTCTGGGTGTGCCTGGGTGTGCTCTGGGTGTGCCCTGGGTGTGCTCTGGGTGTGCCCTGAGTGTGCCCTGGGTGTGCTCTGGGTGTGCCCTGGGTGTGCTCTGGGTGTGCTCTGGGTGTGCTCTGAGTGTGCTCTGGGTGTGCTCTGGGTGTGCTCTGGGTGTGCTCTGAGTGTGCCCTGGGTGTGCTCTGGGTGTGCCCTGAGTGTGCTCTGAGTGTGCTCTGAGTGTGCTCTGGGTGTGCTCTGGGTGTGCCCTGGGTGTGCCCTGGGTGTGCTCTGGGTGTGCTGTGAGTGTGCTCTGAGTGTGCCCTGGGTGTGCTCTGGGTGTGCTCTGAGTGTGCTCTGAGTGTGCTCTGGGTGTGCTCTGGGTGTGCCCTGAGTGTGCCCTGGGTGTGCTCTGGGTGTGCTCTGGGTGTGCTCTGAGTGTGCCCTGAGTGTGCCCTGGGTGTGCTCTGGGTGTGCTGTGAGTGTGCTCTGGGTGTGCTCTGGGTGTGCTGTGAGTGTGCTCTGGGTGTGCTCTGAGTGTGCTCTGGGTGTGCTGTGAGTGTGCTCTGGGTGTGCTCTGAGTGTGCTCTGGGTGTGCTCTGGGTGTGCTCTGAGTGTGCTCTGGGTGTGCTCTGGGTGTGCCCTGGGTGTGCCCTGGGTGTGCTCTGGGTGTGCCTGAGTGTGCTCTGAGTGTGCTCTGGGTGTGCTCTGGGTGTGCTCTGGGTGTGCTCTGGGTGTGCTCTGAGTGTGCCCTGAGTGTGCTCTGAGTGTGCTCTGGGTGTGCTCTGGGTGTGCTCTGAGTGTGCTCTGAGTGTGCTCTGGGTGTGCTCTGAGTGTGCTCTGGGTGTGCTCTGAGTGTGCCCTGAGTGTGCTCTGAGTGTGCTCTGGGTGTGCTCTGGGTGTGCTCTGGGTGTGCTCTGAGTGTGCCCTGAGTGTGCTCTGGGTGTGCTCTGGGTGTGCTCTGAGTGTGCTCTGGGTGTGCCCTGAGTGTGCTCTGGGTGTGCTCTGGGTGTGCTCTGGGTGTGCTGTGAGTGTGCTCTGGGTGTGCTCTGAGTGTGCTCTGGGTGTGCTGTGAGTGTGCCCTGGGTGTGCTCTGAGTGTGCTCTGGGTGTGCTCTGGGTGTGCTCTGAGTGTGCTCTGGGTGTGCTCTGGGTGTGCCCTGGGTGTGCCCTGGGTGTGCTCTGAGTGTGCTCTGGGTGTGCTCCAAGGGCAGCACGGAGAGCCCAAGCGTGGCTCGCGTGCTAAATCCAGCTGGGCTGGGAAATGCAGCTGGGAAAGGAAATCCAGCTGTGGGTTCTATATCCAGCTGTGGGTGCTAAATGCAGCTGTGGGTGCTAAATCCAGCTGTGGGTGCTAAATCCAGCTGTGGGTTCTATATCCAGCTGTGGGTGCTAAATGCAGCTGTGGGTGCTAAATCCAGCTGTGTGTGCTAAATCCAGCTGTGGGTGCTAAATGCAGCTGTGGGTGTCCCAGCCTTGATGTCAGCTGCTCCCCGTGGCCCAGGTGGGACCCTGCAGCTGCCCGTGCAGAACAATAAACATGACCTTTTCTCGTTGGTGTTTGTTTGGTGGGGTTTTTGGGTGTTTTTTTTGTTTTGTTGTGTTTGGGTTTTTGGGGGGTTTGTTTTTGTTTTTTATTTTGGTTTTTTTGTTGGTTTGTTTTTGGTTTTGGTGGGATTTTTTTGCTGTTTTTGGCTTTGTTTTGGCTTTTTGTTGTTTTCGTTGTATTTTTGTTTGGCTTGTTTTTTGTTTTTTTTAACAGACTATAAAAAGAGTTATCTCTGACTGAGTTGTGTCTGTTTGTAAGGAACAGCGCATTTATTAATTATTTCCCCGGGGTGGTTTGGTTCCAGAAATGTGTGTTCTGGCCAGGGGGCAGGACTGGCCCCGGTCTCCCTGAAATCTGTAGCTTGGCACAGGGGGCAGCTTAGTGCAATTTTATTATTAATTTGAATTAATTATTAATAAATAATTTAATAATAATAATCGTTGTTATTGTTATTGTTATTGTTATTGTTATTGTTATTGTTATTGTTATTGTTATTGTTATTGCTGCGAACACAGCGATTGGCAGCTTGAGGCAGAGCGGGCGGCAGGAATTTGATCCGAGGGTGCCGCTGCAGCCCCCGCTGGAGGGCTGCGGGAGAGGCCGTGCTCATTAGCTGCTTAATTAAGGCTTGCTAATCGCACCTGCAGAGGGAGGTGCGGCTGTGGGGCCTGTCCGAGGTGGCAGTGCCATGGCCCGAACGTCTGGTGGGACACTGCCCTCGGGGCTGGAGCTCTCCTCTCCCGCCCAGAGCACGCCCAGATTTGCAGAAATGGGTGATTTGCCTCCAGAGTTACAGAAATTGGTGATTTGCCTCCAGAGTTACAGAAATGGGTGATTTGCCTCCAGAGTTACAGAAATGGGTAATTTGCCTCCAGAGTTACAGAAATGGGTGATTTGCCTCCAGAGTTACAGAAATTGGTGATTTGCCTCCAGATTTGCAGAAATGGGTGATTTGCCTCCAGAGTTACAGAAATGGGTAATCTGCAGCACACTCGGGAAATCCTGGCGTGGAGAGACTTCAGTTACATCTACCCAGGAAGAGATGAGAAATACAGGAGCATTATATATCGCTTTTCAACATAAGGTCCTCAGGATGTGGAAGGACTGTAAATGACTGAACAGTGTGAGCAGCAAATTTTGAACAAATTTTTAAAATTCCCATTATTCTTGGTTCTTATTAGAGTGGCTGTGACAGCACCTTGCCAAAATCCCCTGGTATTCAGCAAAAATACATTGCATTTTCCAGGGGACGAGGTACTTTGCACAACTTTTTCCATCCTGTTTTGAATTCAAGCGGCAGCTCAACAGCAGGAAGGCAGGAAGGTTTAACATTCTAGTTCTGAAATACCTTTTCCTTTTCAAACTCCTCTATGTGGGGAGTTTCCTTGTGCTGGTGAGGAGATGTGGAGGGGAAGCAGCGCTGAGTGCAGGGCGGGCACTGCTGGGGCTGCCGGGCTCCCGCTGCTGCAGGAGCACAGCCCGGCCCGGGCTGATGCCCAGCGTGGGCAGCAGGGCAGGGGGGATCCTGCCCCTGTGCCCCTGGGCTCAGGTGAGAGCCCACCTGCAGAGCTGCCCCAGCCCTGGCTCCAACAGCACAAGGAGCTGGAGCTGCTGCAGCCAGTGCAGAGGAGGCCACAGAGCTGCTGCCAGGGCTGGAGCCCCTCTGCTCTGGAGCCAGCCTGGCACAGCTGGGGCTGTTCAGCTGCACAAGAGAAGCTCCAGGGACACCTCAGAGCCCCTGCCAGGGCCTCCAGGGGCTCCAGGAGAGCTGCACAGGGACTGGGGACAAGGCCTGCAGGGACAGCACCCAGGGAATGGCTCCCACTGCCAGAGGGCAGGAACAGATTTTGGGCTATTGGGAATTAGGAATTGCTGGCTGAGGGTTGGGGCAGGCCCTGGACCCAGGGTGCCCAGAGCAGCTGTGCTGCCCCTGGATCCCTGGCAGTGCCCAAGGCCAGGCTGGATGGGGCTTGGAGCAGCCTGGGACAGTGAAAGGTGTCCCTGCCATGGCAGGGGGTGGCACTGGATGGGCTTTAAGGTTCCTTCCAATCCATCTCAGCGTTCTCTGATTTGAGAGATTTTTCACTTTTTTGGGGCTGTGTTCCCATGGCCACATTTATGGGGTCACCCTCACAGCCCCGGGCGCTCCCCCTGTGCTGGCACCGCCAGCCTTGTCCTGCTCTGGAGCCGCCACTGGGAATGGACACTGAGGGGCTGGAGCGTGTCCAGGGCAGGGAACGGAGCTGGGAAGGGGCTGGAGCCCCAGAAGAGGCTGAGGGAGCTGGGAAGGGGCTGAGCCTGGAGCAGAGGAGGCTCAGGGGGCCCTTGTGGCTCTGCACAACTCCTGACAGGAGGGGACAGCCGGGGGGGTCGGGCTGTGCTCCCAGGGAACAGGGACAGGAGGAGAGGGAACGGCCTCAGGCTGGGACAGGGCAGGCTCAGGTTGGATACTGAGGAAAAATTCCACATGGAAAGGGAAGTCAGGCCCTGGAACTGCCCAGGGAGGGTTGGAGTGCCCAGCCCTGGAGGTGTCCAAGGAGGCCCGGACGGTGCGGGTGCGGGTGGCCCGGCGGGAATGAAGAGCCCGGCCCGGCGGGAAGGGAATGAAGGGCCCGGGCGGGCGGGAATCCAGGCCCCATCCCGGGCTCCCGGTCCCGGGGCTCCGCGCGTCACGCATCCCGTGCCCGGCCGCTCCCCGCGCCGCTAGAGCGCCGCCCGCCAACCACAAACACAACGCGCCCGCCCGCGCCCCGCTCGAGGCCGCGCAGGCTCCGCGGGACCCGGATGTGGCGCATGCGCGGCGGCGGCGGCGGCGGCCCGGACGTGTCGGCGGGCGGCCGCGAGAGCGACAGCGACAACAAAACAACGGCGAGCGGCGCGGGCGGCGCGGCCAGCGCGGGCAGGAGGCGGCGGGGGGGCCGGCAGCGGGCGGACCGCTGCCCCCCGGCGCCCGCGAGGCGCCGCCCCGCCCCGCCGCGCGAGGGGAGGGGGCGGAGGCCCGGGCCTTGCCCCGCCGCCGCCGCCGCCCCTCACGGCGGCCTCGGGCCGCGCCCGACGGCGCCCAGGTAACACCCGCTCCATCCGCTCCACCCGCTGCCGGCGCCCGCCGCGCTGGCCTCCCCTCCCGCGCTCTTCCCCGCCCCTGCCCGGCCGCTTCCCCGGGCACTTCCCCACCTTCCCGGGCGCCTTCCCCGGCCCTCGGCGGGCTCCTCCCCCGCTGCCTTCCCCTCCTGCCCGGGCTCCCTCCCCACCTCCCCTCCTTTACGGCCCCCTTGACCCCGACCTCATCCCCACCTCCCTGCCGCCCCTTCATCACCTCCGCCCTGCTCCTTCGCACCACCTCCTCGCTTTTGTCCCCCGTGAAAAACACGGGAGCCGCCCCTCCCGCTCCCAAACTTTTTACTCTGAGGTTTCAAACGCTGGGCAGCCGCCCTGACCCCGGCCGAGCGCCGCCCCGCTGTCCGCACTCCCTGCCGCGGGCTGGAGGAGCGCCCCGCTGGTTTTGTGGGCGCTCCCTGGTGCCTTGGCCTCTGACATCGTCTGTGGGTGCCCAGAGCTGTGCTGGCTGCGGGTTCGGGCCGGCGGAGCTCACAGCGTGTGTTATCGCAGCCCAAACCCGCGGCTGCCAGCTCGGGGCACTCGGTGACCCCTGCGGCTCGGAGGCGCTGCCGCGGCCGGTGGATGGTGCAGGGGTAGCCCAGCGTGGAATGGGGCGGTGTGAGAGCCCAGAGCGACGGCTGCGGACAGCCAGCAGCGCCGGGATGGCTCACAGCGCTCACTGCTGGGTCGGGTGGGAGCGACGTGCCCCGCGCCGGGGAGAGAAGGGCTCCTGTCCCTGCTCAGGGCTCCTGTCCCTGCTCAGGGCTCCTGTCCCAGCTGCTCAGGGCTCCTGTCCCTGCTGCTCAGGGCTCCTGTCCCAGCTGCTCAGGGCTCCTGTCCCTGCTGTTCAGGGCTCCTGTTCCTGCTCAGGGCTCCTGTCCCAGCAGTTCAGGGCTCCTGTCCCTGCTCAGGGCTCCTGTCCCAGCAGTTCAGGGCTCCTGTCCCAGCTCAGGGTTCCTGTCCCTGCTCAGGGCTCCTGTCCCTGCTGCTCAGGGTTCCTGTCCCTGCTCAGGGCTCCTGTCCCTGCTCAGGGCTCCTGTGCCTGCTCAGGGCTCCTGTCCCTGCTCAGGGCTCCTGTCCCTGCTGCTCAGGGCTCCTGTCCCAGCTCAGGGCTCCTGTCCCGCTGCTCAGAGCTCCTGTCCCAGCTCAGGGCTCCTGTCCCAGCTGTTCAGGCTCCTGTCCCAGCTCAGGGCTCCTGTCCCTGCTCAGAGCTCCTGTCCCTGCTCAGAGCTCCTGTCCCAGCTCAGGGCTCCTGTCCCAGCTGCTCAGAGCTCCTGTCCCAGCTCAGGGTTCCTGTCCCAGCTCAGGGCTCCTGTCCCAGCTCAGGGCTCCTGTCCCAGCTGCTCAGGGCTCCTGTCCCTGCTGCTCAGGGCTCCTGTCCCTGCTCAGGGCTCCTGTGCCTGCTGCTCAGGGCTCCTGTCCCTGTTCAGGGCTCCTGTCCCAGCTCTTCAGGGCTCCTGTCCCTGTTCAGGGCTCCTGTCCCAGCTCAGGGCTCCTGTCCCAGCTGCTCAGGGCTCCTGTCCCTGTTCAGGGCTCCTGTCCCAGCTGCTCAGGGCTCCTGTCCCTGCTGCTCAGGGCTCCTGTCCCTGTTCAGGGCTCCTGTCCCAGCTCTTCAGGGCTCCTGTCCCAGCTGTTCAGAGCTCCTGTCCCAGCTGCTCAGGGCTCCTGTCCCAGCTGTTCAGAGCTCCTGTCCCAGCTGCTCAGAGCTCCTGTCCCAGAGCTCTCTGCCCCAGCCCCTCCAGGACCCTGACACAGGGCACAGCCCTTCAGCCAGACCTGTCCTGCCCCAGGGACACCTGGAGGTGGCAACTTGTCCTCCCTCCTCCCTGCCCTTTCCTGAGTTTCTTCCCCCTCTGCATTCATGAACCTCTCTGGATTTGCTTGTTGCATAAGCACGCGTGTTTAATATTGATTCAGGAACTTTATTTCAAAGAGCTGAGTCCTGGGGAGAAGCACCGAGTGCCTCACACTGATTAGAATTCCATTTTTAAGCAGATAGCTCTTTGCATAATGCATTCGGGCTGGGCTGGCACAGTGGGGATGGGAGCTCTGGGAGCAATCAGCTGGCTTGGTGGGAACAAAGGTGCTCAGAGCTGGTCCTGGTGAGGAGCTGCTGTTGGGGTCCTGCAGGGATTTTAGGGCTCCGTTCTCTCTGCTGTTAACCTCCTGAAGAACTGCATTTTGTTCAGGGCTGGGATTTTCCATGCCTGCCGTCTCCAGAGGTGAGTTTTTGTTAAGCTCTAGCGAACGCAGAGAGCGCTGTCCCCGTGCAGATTGCTGTAGAGAGCAGATGTTCCCTGGCACACCTCTTGCTGGGCTGTGGAAATGACAGCCACACCACTCCCCTCCTGGGCAGGCAGCGCTCCACGCTCCCTTCCGCAGCGCTCTGCAGCCACAAGCCCTTCTGTGCGAGGTGCGGCAGAAGTGACAAACCGCGGTGTGACAGGGCCTCCCCAGGAGGAGGGGTCCTGCAGGATCCCCGCGATCGGGTTTGCTCGCTCATTCCACCGGGAGGAGCTGCACCACCTCTGCTCCCTGCGCCTGGCCTCTCCCGGGATGTCAGCTCCTGCTCCCGGTGCTGCGGGGCGGGACACGGGGCTGTGCCCGGGCTGGGCAGGGCAGGGTGGCACACGGGGCTGTGCCCAGGCTGTGCAGGGTGGCACACGGGGCTGTGCCCGGGCTGTGCAGGGTGGCACACGGGGCTGTGCCCAGGCTGTGCAGGGTGGCACACGGGGCTGTGCCCAGGCTGTGCAGGGTGGCACACGGGGCTGTGCCCAGGCTGTGCAGGGTGGCACACGGGGCTGTGCCCAGGCTGTGCGAGGGTGGCACACGGGCCTGTGCCCAGGCTGTGCAGGGTGGCACACGGGGCTGTGCCCAGCTGGGCAGGGTGGCACACGGGGCTGTGCCCAGGCTGGGCTTGGCAGGGTGGCACACGGGGCTGTGCCCCAGGCTGTGCAGGGTGGCACACGGGGGCTGTGCCCAGGCTGTGCAGGGAGGCACACGGGCTGTGCCCAGCTGGGCTGGGCAGGTGGCACACGGGCTGTGCCCAGGCTGTGCTGTGCAGGGTGGCACACGGGGCTGTGCCCAGGCTGTGCTGTGTGCAGGGTGGCACACGGGGCTGTGCCCAGGCTGTGCTGGGCAGGGTGGCACACGGGGCTGTGCCCAGGCTGTGCAGGGTGGCACACGGGGCTGTGCCCAGGCTGGGCAGGGTGGCACACGGGGCTGTGCCCAGGCTGTGCTGTGCAGGGTGGCACACGGGGCTGTGCCCAGGCTGGGCAGGGTGGCACACGGGGCTGTGCCCAGGCTGTGCTGGGCAGGGTGGCACACGGGG
>CM032382.1:66590273-66624583 GCA_019023105.1 Diglossa brunneiventris
GTTTTTAATGGGATTTTATGGGATTTTTAATGGGATTTTATGGGATTTTTAATGGGATTTAATGGGAATTTAATGGATTTTATGGGATTTTTGGTGGATTTTTAATGGGATTTTTATGGGATTTAATGGGATTTTTAATGGGAATTTTGGGGCATTTTAATGGATTTTTGGGGATTTTTTGGGATTTTTCATGGGATTTTTCATGGGATTTTTGGTGGATTTTTAATGGGATTTTTGATGGATTTTTAATGGGAATTTTGGTGGATTTTTAGTGGGATTTTTGATGGATTTTTAATGGGATTTTTAATGGGATTTAATGGAATTTTTAATGGGATTTAATGGAATTTTTAATGGGATTTTATGGGATTTTTAATGGGATTTTTGGTGGATTTTATGGGTCTTTTTGGGGTTTTTAATGGGATTTTGGTGGATTTTAATGGCATTTTTAATGGGATTTTATGGGATTTTTGGTGGATTTTTCATGGGATTTTTTTGGCATTTAAAATGGGATTTTTTGGGCGTTTTTAATGCGATTTTTGGGGATTTTTAATGGATTTTTGGAGGATTTAATGGGATTTTTTGGGTATTTTTAATGGGATTTTATGGGATTTTTAACGGGATTTTTAATGGGATTTTATGGGATTTTTGGTGGATTTTTAATGGGATTTTTTGGGGATTTTTTGGGATTTTGGTGGATTTTATGGGATGTTTAATGGGATTTTATGGGATTTTTGGTGGATTTTTTATGGGATTTTTTATGAGATTTTTAATGGGATTTTTGGTGGATTTTATGGGATTTTTAATGGCATTTTTAATGGGATTTTATGGGATTTTTGGGGGATTTTTCATGGGATTTTTTGGGCATTTATGGGATTTTTGGGGGATTTTTAATGGGATTTTTGGTGGATTTTTAATGGGATTTTGGAGGATTTTATGGGATTTTAATAGGATTTCTTTTTCGCATTTTTAAATGGATTTTTGGTGTTTTTTTAATGGGATTTTTGGGGCATTTTAATGGGATTTTTTGGGATTTTTGGGGCATTTTGGAGTTTTGATGGATTTTTAATGGGATTTAATGGGATTTTTAATGGGCTTTTTAATGGGATTTAATGGGATTTTTAATGGGCTTTTTAATGGGATTTTATGGGATTTTTAATGGATATTTAATGGGATTTTATGGGATTTTAATGGGATTCTATGGGATTTTCGGTGGATTTTAATGGGATTTTTAATGGGATTTTTAATGGGATTTTTGGGCGTTTTTAATGGGATTTTTGGGGGATTTTATACGATTTTGGGGGGATTTTTAATGGGATTTTTCGTGGATTTTTAATGAGATTTTTTTTTTTATTTTAATGGGATTTTTAATGGGATTTTTGGAGGATTTTATGGGATTTTTAATGGGATTTTTTTTGGCATTTTTAATGGGATTTTTTGGTGGATTTTTTAATGGGATTTTTGGTGGATTTTATGGGATTTTTTGTGGATTTTTAGTGGGATTTTTAATGGGATTTTTAATGGGATTTTTGGGGATTTTTAATGGGATTTTTTGGGGGATTTAATGGGATTTTTAATGGGGATTTTAATGGGATTTTTAATGGGATTTTTGGGGCATTTTTAATGGGATTTTTGGGGATTTTTGGGGATTTTTTTGGGATTTTCATGGGATTTTTTGGGCATTTTTTAATGTGATTTTATGGGATTTTTAATGGGATTTTTGGAGGTTTTCATGGGGTTTTTGGTGGATTTTCAATGGGATTTTTTTGGCATTTTATGGGATTTTTTTGGGCATTTTTAATGGGATTTTTTGTGGAATTTTAATGGGATTTTTGGTGGTTTTTATGGCATTTTTTGGGCATTTTTTAATGTGATTTTATGGGATTTTTAATGGATTTTTGGAGGTTTTTATGGGATTTTTGTGGATTTTTCATGAGATTTTTGGTGGATTTTTCATGGGATTTTTTGGGCATTTTTAATGGGATTTTTGGGGGATTTTATGGGATTTTTGGTGGATTTTTAATGGTATTTTTAATGGGAATTTATGGGATTTTTGGGGGATTTTATGGGATTTTTTGGTGGATTTTTAGTGGGATTTTTGAGTGGATTTTTAATGGAATTTTTTGGGCATTTTTAATGGGATTTTTGGTGGATTTTTAATGGGATATTTTGTGGATGTTTAATGGGATTTTTGGTGGATTTTTCATGGGATTTTTTGGGCGTTTTTAATGGGATTTTATGGGATTTTTTGGGGATTTTTAATGGGATTTTATGGGATTTTTAATGGGATTTTATGGGATTTTTAATGGGATTTTATGGGATTTTTAAGGGATTTTTAATGGGATTTTTTGGTGGATTTTTAATGGGATTTTTGGGGATTTTTAATGGGATTTTTGGGGGATTTTATGGGATTTTTGGTGGATTTTTTATGGGATTTAATGGGATTTTTAATGGGAATTTTGGGGCATTTTTAATGGGATTTTTGGGGAATTTAATGGGATTTTTTTGGCATTTTTAATGGGATTTTTTGGTGGATTTTTTAATGGGATTTTTGGTGGATTTTATGGGATTTTTTTGTGGATTTTAGGGGATTTTAATGGGATTTTTAATGGGATTTTGGGGATTTTTAATGGGATTTTTGGTGGATTTTTAATGGGATTTTTGGTGGTTTTTATGGGATTTTTTGGGCATTTTTTAATGTGATTTTATGGGATCTTTAATGGGATTTTTGGAGGTTTTCATGGGGTTTTTGGTGGATTTCAATGGGATTTTTTTGGCATTTTATGGGATTTTTTTTTGGCATTTTTAATGGGATTTTTTGTGGAATTTTAATGGGATTTTTGGTGGTTTTTATGGCATTTTTTGGGCATTTTTTAATGTGATTTTATGGGATTTTTAATGGGATTTTTGGGGTTTTTTATGGATTTTGGTGGATTTTCATGAGATTTTTGGTGGATTTTTCATGGATTTTTTGGGCATTTTTAATGGGATTTTTGGGGGATTTTATGGGATTTTTGGTGGATTTTTAATGGTATTTTTAAGGGAATTTATGGGATTTTGGGGGATTTTATGGGATTTTTTTTGGTGATTTTTAGTGGGATTTTTGAGTGGATTTTTCATGGGATTTTTTGGGCATTTTTAATGGGATTTTTGGTGGATTTTTAATGCGATATTTGTGGATTTTTAATGGGATTTTTAATGGGATTTTAATGGGATTTTTAATGGGATTTTATGGGATTTTTAATGGGATTTTTAATGGGATTCTACGGGATTTTTGGTGGATTTTTATTGGGATTTTTAATGGGATTTAATGGGAATTTTAATGGGATTTTATGGGATTTTTAATGGGATTTTATGGGATTTTTAATGGGATTTTATGGGATTTTTATGGCATTTTTAATGGGATTCTTGGTGGATTTTTTTGGGGATTTTTGGTGGATTTTAATGGGATTTTATGGGATTTTTAACGGGATTCTTAATGGGATTTTATGGGATTTTTAATGGGATTTTATGGGATTTTTAATGGGATTTTATGGGATTTTTAGTGGGATTTTATGGGATTTTTAATGGGATTTTTAATGGGATTTTTTTGGCATTTTTAATGTGATTTTATAGGATTTTTAATGGGATTTTTGGTGGACTTTATGGGATTTTTAATGGGATTTTTAGTGGATTTTTTGGGCATCTTTAATGGGATTTTATGGGATTTTTAATGGGATTTTTTGGTGGATTTTATGGGGTTTTAATGGGATTTAATGGGATTTTAATGGGATTTTTAATGGGATTTTTTAATGGGATTTTGATGGATTTTTTATGGGATTTTGGGGGGATTTGTGGGATTTTTTTGTGGATTTTTAATGGGATTTTTTTTGGGCATTTTTTATGGGATTTTTGGGGCATTTTTAATGGGATTTTATGGAATTTTTAATGGGATTTTTAGTGGATTTTTCATGGGATTTTTAATGGGATTTTATGGGATTTTTAGTGGATTTTAAATGGGATTTTATGGGATTTTTTTGTGGATTTTATGGGATTTTTAATGGGATTTTTTGGTGGATTTTTAATGGGATTTTTGGTGGATTTTTAAAGAGATTTTTAATGGGATTTTATGGGATTTTTTTGTGGATTTTTAATGGAATTTTTTTGGGCATTTTTTATGGGATTTTTGGGGCATTTTTAATGGGATTTTTAATGGGATTTTTTGGGGATTTTTTGGGATTCTTGGGGCATTTTTAATGGGATTTTTGGTGGATTTTATGGGATTTTTTCGGCATTTTTAATGGGATTTTTTGGGGATTTTTGGGGGATTTTTAATGGGATTTTTTGGGCATTTTTAATGGGATTTTTGGGCATTTTTTGGGATTCTTGGGGCATTTTTAATGGGATTTTTTTGGGATTTTTGGTGGATTTTTAAAGGGATTTTTGGGGGATTTAATGGGATTTTGTGGTATTTTCTGGGGGATTTTTAATTTATTTTGGTGGAATTTTCGGGGGATTTTTGGTGGATTTTCATGGGATTTTGGGGGGATTTTTTTGTTTTTATGGTTTTTTTGGGGATTTTTTATGGGAATTTTGGAGGATTTTATGGGATTTTTTTGGCATTTTTAATGGGATTTTTGGGGGATTTTTAATGGGATTTTTAATGGGATTTTTGGGGGGTTTTTAATTGGATTTTTGGTGGATTTTTAACGGGATTTTTGGTGGATTTTTTAATGGGATTTTTGGGGGATTTTTTGGGATTTTTGGGGCATTTTTAATGGGATTTTTGGTGGATTTTTAATGGATTTTTTGGGCATTTTTAATGGGATTTTGGGGGATTTTTTTGGATTCTTGGGGCATTTTTAATGGGATTTTTGGGGATTTTTTTGGATTTTTGGGGCATTTTTAATGGGATTTTTGGTGGATTTTTAATGGATTTTTGGGGATTTTAATGGGATTTTGGGGGATTTTTTCGTATTTTCAATGGGATTTTTAATGGATTTTTAATGGGATTTTATGGGATTTTTAGTGGATTTTTAATGGGATTTTTGGGGATTTTTGGTGGATTTTTGGTGGATTTTATGGGATTTTTAATGGGATTTTATGGGATTTTTGGTGGATTTTTAATGGGATTTTTAATGGGATTTTTGGTGGATTTTTAATATGATTTTGGGGCATTTTTAATGGGATTTTTGGTGGATTTTTCATGGGATTTTTTTGGGCATTTTTAATGGAATTTTGGTGGATTTTCAAGGGGATTTTTGGTAGACTTTTAATGGGATTTTTTTGGATTTAATGGGATTTTTGGAGATTTTAAATGGATTTTTTGGGGATTTTTTTCGGATTCTTGGGGCATTTTTAATGGGATTTTTGGTGGATTTTTAATGGGATTTTTGGTGGGTTTTTCATGGGATTTTTTGGGCATTTTTAATGGGATTTTTTGGGGATTTTTTGGGATTCTTGGGGCATTTTTAATGGGATTTTTAGTGGATTTTTTGGCATTTTTAATGGGGTTTTATGGGATTTTTAATGGGATTTTTTGGTGGATTTTATGGGATTTTGGGAGATTTTTAATGGGATTTTATGGAATTTTATGGGATTTTTGGTGGATTTTTAATGGGATTTTTGGGCATTTTATGGGATTTTTGGTGGATTTTTAATGGGATTTTTTGGGCATTTTATGGGATTTTTGGGCATTTTTATGGGATTTTTGGGCGTTTTTAATGGGATTTTTTGGGGATTTTTAATGGAATTTTTGGGCATTTTTCGTGGGATTTTTGGTCGATTTTTAATGGGATTTTTAATGGGATTTTTGGTGGATTTTTAATGGGATTTTTTGGGCATTTTTAATGGGATTTTTGGGGATTTTTTGGGATTCTTGGGGCATTTTATTGGGATTTTTGGGGGATTTTTAATGGGATTTTTGGAGAATTTTATGGGATTTTTTTGGCATTTAAAATGGGATTTATTGGGTGAATTTTGTGGATTTCTTTGGTGTGAAATTGGTGCATTTTTGGGTTTTTTTAGATGAATTTTATGCATTTTGGGGGGATTTTTTGGGTGAATTTTGTGAATTTTTTGGGGTGAATTTTGTGGATTTTTGGGGTTTTTTGGGTGAATTTTGTGCATTTTTTTTGATGTTTTGGGTGACTTCTGTGGATTTTTTGGGGGATTTTTTGGGTAAATTCTGTGGATTTTTTTGGGGATTTTTTGGGTGAATTTTGTGGTTTTTGGGGGGATTTTTGGGTGAATTTTTTGGGTGATTTTTGTGAATTTTTTGTTATTTTTCCGGTGAGTTTTGTGGATTTTTGGGGTGGTTTTGGGTGAATTTTGTGGATTTTTTTGGCATTTTTTTGGGTGCATTTTATGCATTTTTGGGGGGATTTTTTTGGGTGAATTTTGTGGATTTCTTGGGGTGAATTTTGTGGATTTTGGGGTTTTTTTGAGTGATTTTGTGCATTTTCTTGGATTTTTTGGGTGACTTCTGTGGATTTTTGGGGGGATTTTTTGCGTGAATTTTGTGAATTTTTTGGGAATCTTTTGGGTGAATTTTGTGGATATTTTTTGGTGAATTTTATGCATTTTTGGGGGGATTTTTGGGTGAATTTTGGGGATTTTTTTGGATTTTTTAAGTGACTTCTGTGGATTTTTTTGGATTTTGGATAAATTTTGTGGATTATTTGGGGGATTTTTGGGCGAATTGTGGGTGAGTTTTGTGGATTTTTTGGGAGATTTTTTTGGTGAATTTTGTGCATTTTTTGGGGATTCTTTGGGTGAATTTTGTGCGTTTTTGGGGATTCTTTGGGTGAATTTTGTGCGTTTTTTGGGGATTTTTTGCGTGGATTTTATGCATTTTTGGGGAATTTTTGGGGTGAATTTTGTGAATTTTTGGGGGGATTTTTTGCGTGGATTTTGTGCATTTTTGGGGAGATTTTTTTGGTGAATTTTGTGGATTTTTTTGGGGATTTTTGTGTGAATTTGGAGGATTTTTGGGTGAATTTTGTGCATTTTTGGGGGATTTTTGGGTGAATTTTGTGGATTTTTTTATTTTTGGGTGAATTTTGTGGATTTTTTTAAATTTTTTAGGTGACTTTTGTGGATTTTTGGGGGGGATTTTTTGGGTGAATTTTGTGGATTTTTTCGGGATTTTTGGGTGAATTTTGTGGATTTTTGGGGGGATTTTTTGGGTGAATTTTTTGGGTGAATTTTGTGAATTTTTTGTTATTTTTTGGGTGAGTTTTGTGGATTTTTGGGGGGGGTTTTGGGTGAATTTTGTGGATTTTTGGGGGGATTTTTGGGGTGAATTTTGTGGATTCTGGGGGGGATTTTGGGTGAATTTGTGGATTTTTTGGCATTTTTTTTGGTGATTTTTGTGGATTTTTTGGGTGAATTTTGTGCATTTTTGGGGGGATTTTTGGTGAATGAATTTGTGGATTTTTTGGCTTTTTTTGGTGAATTTTGTGCATTTTTTGGGGTGAATTTTGTGCATTTTTGGGGGATTTTTGGGGGTTTTTGTGGCTTTTGGGGGGATTTTTGGGTGAATTGTGTGGATTTTTTTGGGGTGAATTTTATGCATTTTTGGGGGGTTTTTTTGGGTGAATTTTGTGGATTTTTGGGGGATTTTTTGGGTGAATTTTGTGGATTTTTTGGGGATTTTTTAGGTGAATTTTATGCATTTTTGGCAGATTTTTTTGGGCGAATTTTGTGGATTTTTTGAGGGGATTTTTCAGTGATTTTTGAGGATTTTTTGGGATTTTTGGGTGAATTTTGTGGATTATTTGGGGATTTTTTCGGTGATTTTTGTGCATTTTTGGGGTGAATTTTATGCATTTTTGGGGGGATTTTTGGGTGAATTTTTTTGGATTTTTTTGAGATTTTTTGGGTGAGTTTTGTGGATTTTTGGGGGGATTTTGGGTGATTTTTGTGGGTTTTTTGGGATTTTTTCGGTGAGTTTTGTGGATTTTTTGCAGGATTTTTTGGGTGAATTTTTTGGGTGAATTTTGTGGATTTTGGGAGGGATTTTTGGGTGAACTTTGTGGATTTTTTTGGTATTTTTTGGGTGAATTTTGGGGATTTTTGGGGGGATTTTTGGGTGGTTTTTGTGGGTTTTTTGGGGGATTTTTTGGGTGAATTTTGTGGAATTTTTGGGGTGAATTTTATGCATTTTTGGGGGATTTTTGGGGTTTTTTGAGTGATTTTTTTTTTATTTTTGGGTGAATTTTGTGGATTTTTGGGGGGTTTTTGGGTGAATTTTGTGGATTTTTTGGGGGGATTTTTCAGTGATTTTTGTGGATTTTTTGGGATTTTGGGGTGAATTTTGTGGATTATTGGGGATTTGTTCGGTGATTTTTGTGCATTTTGGGGTGAATTTATGCATTTTGGGGGGATTTTTGGGTGAATTTTTTTGGATTTTTTTGAGATTTTTTGGGTGAATTTTGTGGGATTTTTGGGGTGAATTTTATGCATTTTTGAGGGATTTTTGGGATTTTTTGATTTTTTTTTTATTTTTTGGGTGAATTTTGTGGATTTTTGGGGGGGTTTTTGGGTGAATTTTGTGGATTTTTTTTTGATTCAGTGGGTGACTTTTGTGAGTTTTTGGGGGAATTTTTTGGGTAAATTCTGTGTATTTTTTGGGGATTTTTTGGGTGAATTTGGGGATTTTAGGGGGGTTTTGGGTGAATTTTGTGGATTTATTTTTGGATTTTTGGGTGAATTTTGTGGATTTTTTTTGGGGTGAATTTTATGCATTTTTGGAGTTTTTTGGGGGTGAATTTTGTGGCTTTTGGGGGGATTTTTGGGTGAATTTTGTGGATTTTGGGGGGATTTTTTGGGTCAATTTTATGCATTTTTGAGGAGATGTTTTGGGTGAATTTTGTGGATTTTTTGGGGATCTTTTGGGTGAATTTTGTGGATTTTTTGGGGGGATTTTTCGGTGAATTTGGGGGATTTTTGGATGAATTTTGTGGATTTTTTGGGGATCTTTTGGGTGAATTTTGTGGATTTTTTTGGGGTGAATTTTATCCATTTTTGGGGGATTTTTTGGATGAATTTTATGCATTTTTGGGGAATTTTTTGGGTGAATTTTATGCATTTGGGGGGGATTTTTTGGGTGAATTTGTGGATTTTTTTGGTGAATTTTCGGGCTTTTTGGGGGGATATTTTTGGGTGAATTTTCTGTATTTATTTTTGGATTTTGGGGTGAATTTTGTGGATTTTTTTGTCGTGAATTTTATGCATTTTTGGGGGGATTTTGGGTGAATTTTGTGGATTTTTGGGGAGATTTTTTGCGTCATTTTGTGGATTTTTGGGAGAAATTTTTGGGTGAATTTTATGGATTTTTGGGTGAATTTTTTGGGATTTTTTTGGGGTGAATTTTTTGGGATTATTTTGGGGGAATTTTTGGGTGAATTTTATGGATTTTTGGGGAGATTATTTGGGTGAATTTTGTGAATTTTTGGGAGAAGATTTTCGGTGAATTTTGTGGATTTTTGGGAGAATTTTTGGGGTGAATTTTGTGGATTTT
The DNA here is from genome assembly GCA_019023105.1 of Diglossa brunneiventris. Classification (NCBI taxonomy): domain Eukaryota; kingdom Metazoa; phylum Chordata; class Aves; order Passeriformes; family Thraupidae; genus Diglossa; species Diglossa brunneiventris. Next base: position 66,599,773 of record CM032382.1, read on the forward strand.
GGGGGGGATTTTTGGGTGAATTTTGTGGATTTTTTGGGGTGAATTTTATGCATTTTTGGGGGGATTTTTAGGATTTTTTGGGTGAATTTTTTTGGATTTTTTAAGTAACTTTTGTGGATTTTTGGGGGGATTTTTTGAGTGAATTTTGTGGAATTTTTGGGGTGAATTTTATACATTTTTGGGGGATTTTTGGGATTTTTTGAGTGATTTTTTTTTTATTTTTGGGTGAATTTTGTGGATTTTTTTGGGTGAATTTTATGCATTTTTGAGGGGATTTTTGGGTGAATTTTGTGGATTTTTGGGGATATTTTGGGTGAATTATCTGGAGTTTTTGGGATTTTGGGGTGAATTTTGTGGATTTTTTGGGTGAATTTTGTGGATTATTTGGGGTGAATTTTGTGGATTTTTGGAGGTTTTTTTCGTTGGATTTTATTCATTTTGGGGGGGATTTTTTGGGTGAATTTTGTGGATTTTTGGGTGAATTTTTTGGGATTTTTTTGGGGGAATTTTTGGGTGAATTTTATGGATTTTTGGGGAGATTATTTGGGTGAATTTTGTGAATTTTTGGGAGAAGATTTTCGGTGAATTTTGTGGATTTTTGGGAGAATTTTTGGGGTGAATTTTGTGGATTTGGGGGGGATTTTTGGGTGAATTTTGTGGATTTTTTGGGGTGAATTTTATGCATTTTTGGGGGGATTTTTAGGATTTTTTGGGTGAATTTTTTTGGATTTTTTAAGTAACTTTTGTGGATTTTTGGGGGGATTTTTTGAGTGAATTTTGTGAATTTTTGTGAGAATTTTTTTCCTCATTTCCAATTCCCCCATTCCCCCTTTCCCCCATCCCTCTCCTAACCCCAAACCTCCACCGATTTTCCCCAAATTTTTTTTGATTTTCCCCTAAAAACCCCAAAATTTCCTTTTTTCCCAGAACCCTCAGGGTCTCCCCCACGGCCTGGAGCAGCTGAGGACGGCGCTGAACATTCTGGAAAAATACGGCCGGAACTTCTGAGCCCGCGGCCGCCCCGCCACTGGAGGGGGGTCAGGTTTGGCAACCCCGTCTTCAAATCCACCGTGGGAGCCATCCAGGTCCAGAATATTCCCTAAATATTCCCAAAATCCCCTTTTTTCCCAAAAAAATTCCATTTTTCTGCCTTTTTTTCCCAAAAATCCGATTTTTTTTGGCCAAAAAATTCAAGTTTTTGACCCAAAATTGATTTTTTTCTCTCCAAAAATCCACTTAAAAACCCTCAAAATTCATCTGAGCAGAGCTGAGAAAATAAAATTCTGGATTTTCCCCCAGAATTCCCTTTTGTCCCCAAAAATTCCCATATTTTCCCCCAAAATCTCTGTTTTATCTAAAAACGTCACTTTTTCACCCAAAATGTGCATTTTTCTCTCCCCAAACATCACCTGGAAACACCAAAAATCAACAAAATCTTCTTGGAAATCCAAAAATTCTCTTTCTCCTAAAACATTCTATTTTTTCCACAAAAATCCCTGGTTTTTTACCAAAATTTCTCTTTTTTTGGCCCTAAATTTGCTTTTTTATCCCAAATTTTCTTTCCAAACCCTTTTTTCAAAAAATTCCCCATTTTTTCCCCCCAAAATTCCCATTTTTTCCTCTAAATCCCCCTTTTTACCAAAGTTTATATTTTTATCAAGAATTCCAGGTTTTTTCCCAAAAATCTTCTTTATCCTCTTGTAAATACACCAGCTCAGACTTCCCAAAAAATATTCCCAATATTCTCTTTTTTCCTCCTAAAAAAATTCAAATTTCCCGAAAAAATTTCATTTTTCTGTGGTTTTTTCGCCAAAAAATCAGAAATTTTTTGCCTAAAATTCGATTTTTGGACCCAAAATTGTTTTGTGTCGTCATCAAACTTCACTTGGCGACCTCAAAAACCTCTGGGAGTCCCAAAAATTTGGTTTTTTCCCCCAAAATTCCCCTTTTTTTAAAAAAAATCGAATTTTTTTCCTAACAAATCTCCTCCAACTCCTCTCTTTGCCCCACCCACTTTCTCTAAGCCACACCCACTTATTCTAAGCCACACCCACTTCACCTTAGCCCCGCCCCTAAGCCACACCCATTTCTTCTAAGCCACGCCCACCCTTTTAAAGCCAGGCCCATTTCTTTGAAGCCACGCCCGCTCTGTTTAAGCCCCACCCACTCACTATGAGCCACACCCATTCCCTCCAAGCCACGCCCCCTTTTAGCCACGCCCACTCATTTAAAGACCTGATTGTGCCCTTTAAGCCACACCCATTTCTGTTAAGCCACACCTCTTTTTGCTAGGCCACACCCCCTCCCGCTAAGCCACCACCCACTTTAAAGCCTCATCCACTTCCTCTAAGCCACGCCCATTCTATTTAAGCACCACCCACTTCATCTAAGCCACACCCACTTCCTTTAGAGCCCCACCCACTCCAAGTCATGCTCAATGCAAGCCACGCCCACTTTCTTTAAAGCCCCACCCACTCCCTCTTAGCCCCTTCTCCATTTAAAGCCCCGCCCACTCTCTATAAGCCACACCCATTCAAAGTCACGCCCACATTCTCTAAGCCACACCCATTCCCTGGAAGCCCCACCCATTCCCTGGAAGCCACACCCACTCCATTTAAAGCTCTGCCCACTCTAAGCCCCGCCCACCCCATTGAAAGCCGCACCCATTTTTCTAAGCCACACCCACTATTTAAGCCCCACCCACTTCCTTTTAAGACCAGCTCTCCCTCTAAGCCACACCCACTCCTGCTAAGCCACACCCACTCCCTTTAAAGCCTCACCCACTTTCTCTAAGCCACGCCCATTCTATTTACGCCCCACCCACTTTTTCTAAGCCACACCCACTCCCTTTAAAGCCACACCTACTACTCCTAAGCCACACCCATTATTGCTAAGCCACGCCCACTCTTTTTAAAGTCTCGCTCATTCCATTTAGAGCCCCGCCCACTTTTCCTAAGCCACACCCATTCCTGCTAAGCCACACCCACTTAATCCAGGCCACGCCTACTCCCTTAAGGCCTTGTTTGTCTCTAAACCACCCCCCCTTTTCTAGGCCACGCCCACTCCCTTTAAAGGCGTCCCACTCCTTCTAAACCACACCCACTCCAAGCCACTCCTACTCCTTTAAAGCCTTGTCTGTCTCTAAGCCACACCCACTCCCTCACAAACCCTGCCCACTCTAAGCCCCGCCCATTCCCTTTAATGCTCCACCCACTCCATACAAGCCACGCCCATTCCCTTTAAAGGTCTTCCTACTGCCTTTAAGCCCCACCCACTTTCTCTAAGCCACACCCACTTTCAATAAGTCCCACCCATTCCCTGCAAGCCACGCCCATTCCCTTTAAAGCCCTGCCCACTGTCTCTAAGCCACACCCACTCCCTCTAAGCCACACCCACTTTTCCAAAATCATGCCCCACTCTAAGCCACACCCACTTCCTCCAAGCCACGCCCAGCCCTTCTAAGCCCCACCCATTCTGCTAAGCCCCGCCCACTAAATTCAAAGCCCCACCCACCATTGCCAAGCCACTTCTACTCCCTTTAAGCCACACCCACTCCCTTAAGCCACACCCCCTCGCAAAACCCCACCCACTCCCTCTAAACCTCACCCACTCCAAGCCCCGCCTACTTTCTCTAAGCCACACCCACTCCCTTAAGCCACACCCCCTCGCAAAACCCCACCCACTCCCTCTAAACCTCACCCACTCCAAGCCCCGCCTACTCCCTTTAAGCCACACCCACTCCCTTAAGCCACACCCCCTCGCAAAACCCCACCCACTCCCTCTAAACCTCACCCACACCACGCCCCGCCCACTTTCTCTAAACCACGCCCACTCTCTTTAAAGCCCTGCCCACTCCCTCTGAGCCACGCCCACTCCATCCAAGCCCCACCCACTTTCTCTAAGCCACGCCCACACCTTTTAAAACACCACTTCCTTATTCTAAGCCCCGCCCACTCCCATTAAAGCCCCGCCCATTTGAACCAAGCCCCGCCCACTCCATCCAAGCCCCGCCCATTTCTCACCTCCCATTCCCTCCCAGTACAAACCAGTAGAAACCAGTAGAAAAAAATTCCCCGTTTCCCCCCATTTTTAACCCTTTAACTCCTTCCCAGCAGCCCCAAATCCCCTCCCAGTTCATCCCAGTCCCTCCCAGTACAAACCAGTAACCCCCAGTCCCAAACCAGTACAAACCAGTACAAACCAGTAACCCCAAATCCCCATTTCCCCCCATTTTTTTCCCCATTTTTTCACCATTTTTCCCCATTTTTTCCTCTTTTCCCTCTCCCAGTCCTCTCCCAGTCCAAACCAGTAACCCCAAACCCCAAACCAGTACAAACCAGTATAAACCAGTAACCCCAAATCCCCATTTTCCCCCATTTTTTCCCCATTTTTAACCCTTTTTTCCCCATTTCCTTCCACTTTTCCCCCTCCCAGTCCCTCCCAGTACAAACCAGTAACCCCAAACCCCATTTCCCCCCATTTTTAACCCTTTCTTTCCCATATTTCCCCATTTTAACCCTTTCTCCCCATTTTTTCACCATTTTTCCCATTTTTTCCCACCTCCCAGTCCAAACCAGTCCCTCCCAGTATAAACCAGTACAAACCAGTACAAACCAGTAACTACAAATCCCCATTTTCCCCATTTTTGCCCATATTTTCCCCATTTTTAACCCTTTTTTTGCCATTTTTTCACTGTTTTTTTCCCATTTTTCCCCCTCCCAGTCCCTCCCAGTCCAAACCAGTCCAAACCAGTAACCTCCAGTGCCCTCCCAGTGCCCTCCCAGTACAAACCAGTAACCCCAAATCCCCATTTTCCCCCATTTTTCCCCATTTTTAACCCCATTTTCCCCCATTTTTCCCCATTTCCTCCCACTTTTCCCTCTCCCAGTCCCCTCCCAGTACAAACCAGTACCCCCAGTCCCAAACCAGTACAAACCAGTAACCCCAAATCCCCATTTTCCCCCGTATTTCCCCATTTTTAACCCTTTTTTCCCCATTTTTTTCCCCATTTTTCCCTCCTAGTCCCCTCCCAGTACAAACCAGTAACTCCAAACCCCCAACCAGTACAAACCAGTACAAACCAGTAACCCCAAACTCCCATTCCCCAAATTTTTAACCCTTTCTTCGCCATGTTTCCCCCATTTTTAACCCTTTTTTCCCCATTTCTTCCCCATTTTTCCCCATTTCCTTCCACTTTTCCCCCTCCCAGTCCCTCCCAGTCCCCTCCCAGTACAAACCAGTAACCCCCAGTCCCAAACCAGTACAAACCAGTAGAAACCAGTAGAAACCAGTAACCCCAAATCCCCATTTTTCCCCATTTTTAACCCTTTTTTCCCCATTTCTTCCCCATTTTCCCCATTTCCTTCCACTTTTCCCTCTCCCAGTCCCTCCCAGTCCTCTCCCAGTACAAACCAGTAACTCCAGACCCCAAACCAGTACAAACCAGTAACCCCAAATCCCCATTTCCTCCATATTTCCCCCATTTTTAACCCTTTCTTTCCCATTTTTCCCCATTTTTAACCCTTTTTTCCCCATTTTTTCACCTTTTTTCCCCCTTTTCCCCCTCCCAGTCCCCTCCCAGTCCCTCCCAGTACAAACCAGTAACTCCCAGTTCCTTGGCAGGGCGGCCGGGCCGTGCTGAAGCTCTTGGGGTACACGGAGGAGTCGGGGGAGGGGCTGAGCTTCCCCCCCGCCCCCCACGGGCCCCACCCCCCCTGGTGGCCTCGGTCACGGCCGACGTGCTGGTGCTGAGGGCAGAGCTGGACCTGCTGCTACTGGTTTGTACTGGTTTGTACTGGTTTATACTGGGAGGGACTGGGAGGGGGGAAAATTGGGGAAAAACAGTGAAAAAATGGCGAAAAAAGGGTTAAAAATGGGCAAAATATGGGAAGAAAGGGTTAAAAATGGGGGGAAATGGGGGGAAATGGGGATTTGGGGTTACTGGTTTGTACTGGTTTGTACTGGGAGGGACTGGAGGGAACTGGGAGCAACTGGGAGGGACTGGGAGGGGGAAAAATGGGAAAAAACGGAGAAAAAACGGCAAAAAAAGGGTTAAAAATGGGGAAAAATGGGGTAGAAAGGGTTAAAAATGGGGGGAAATGGGGGTTTGGGGTTACTGGTTTGTACTGGTTTGGACTGGGAGGGACTGGGAGGGAACTGGGAGCAACTGGGAGCAACTGGGAGGGGGGAAAAAAATGGGAAAAAACGGTGGAAAATGGGGAAGAAAGGGTTAAAATGGGGGAAATATGGGGGGAAATGGGGGGAAATGGGGGTTTGGGGTTACTGGTTTGTACTGGGAGGGACTGGGAGGAACTGGGAGCGACTGGGAGGGACTGGGAGGGGGAAAATGGGAAAAAACGGTGAAAAAATGGCAAAAAAAGGGTTAAAAATGGGGGAAATACGGGAAGAAATGGTTAAAAATAGGGGGAAATAGGGATTTGGGGTACTGGTTTGTACTGGTTTATACTGGTTTGTACTGGTTTGTACTGGTTTGGGAGTGGGGGTTACTGGTTTGTACTGGGAGGGAGAAAGAAGGGGGAAAAATGGTGAAAAAATGGGGAAGAAAGGGTTAAAAATGGGGAAATTGGGGGAAAACTGGGAATTGTTTATACTGGTTTATACTGGTTTGGGGTTTGGGGTTACTGGTTTGGACTGGGAGTGACTGGGAGGGGGAAAAATGGGGAAAAAAGAGTTAAAAATGGGGAAATATGGGTAAGAAAGGGTTAAAATGGGGGGAATGGGAGTTTGGGTTACTGGTTTGTACTGGGAAGGAACTGGGGGTTACTGGTTTGTACTGGGAGGGACTGGGAGGGAGGAAAAATGGGAAAAACGGTGAAAAAATGGCAAAAAAAGGGTTAAAAATGGGGAAATATGGGGGAAAATGGGGGAAAATGGGGATTTGTAGTTACTGGTTTGTACTGGTTTATACTGGGAGGGACTGGTTTGGACTGGGAAGGGGGAAATTGGAAAAAAACGGTGAAAAAATGGGGAAGAAAGGGTTAAAAATGGGGAAATATGGGGAAGAAAGGGTTAAAAATGGGGGAAATGGGGTTTGGGGTTACTGGTTTGTACTGGTTTATACTGGTTTGGGAGTGGGAGGGACTGGGAGGGGGGAAAACTGGGGAAAAAACGGTGAAAAAATGGCAAAAAAAAGGTTAAAATGGGGGGAATATGGGGGAAATGGGGATTTGGGGTTACTGGTTTGTACTGGTTTGTACTGGTTTGGGAGTGGCGGTTACTGGTTTGGACTGGGAGGTAACTGGGACAAACTGGTTTGGGGTTGGAGGGACTGGGAGGGAGTTAAAGGGTTAAAAATGGGGAAAATGGGGATTTTCATACTGGTTTATACTGGTCCGTACTGGTCCATACTGGTCCATACTGGTCCATACTGGTCATACTGGTTTATACTGGTCCGTACTGGTCCATACTGGTTTATACTGGTCCATACTGGTCCGTACTGGTCCATACTGGTTTTTCCTCTCCCCCAGCAGAACCAACACCCGAACCCCGAGTTCTTCACCCAGATCTTACTGGGAGGGGACGAGGTGAGACTGGTTTGTACTGGTTTGTACTGGGTATACTGGTTTGTACTGGTTTTTACTGGTTTTCTCTAGTTTTTACTGGTTTAAACTGGGAGGAAACTGGGAGGGAACTGGGAGTTACTGGTTATACTGGGTTATACTGGGTTATACTGGGTTATACTGGGTTATTGTCATTGCAACTGGGAGGGAACTGGGAGGGCACTGGTTTATACTGGTTTATATTGGTTTGTACTGGTTTTTACCAGTTTATACTGGTTTATACTGGTCTGTACTGTTTTTTAGTGGTCTAAACTGGTTGAAACTGGGAGGGCACTGGTTTGTACTGGTCCATACTGGTTTATACTGGTCCGTACTGGTTTATACTGCTCTGTACTGGTCCATACTGGTCCGTACTGGTTTATACTGGTCTGTGTCAGTCCATATTGGTGTATACGGGTCCATACCGGTCCATACTGGTCCATACTGGTTTATAGCGGTCCATACTGGTCTATACTGGTCCATACTGGTCTCTCCCTGTTCTCTCCCCCAGTGGCCGCAGCTCCCGGTGCCGGCCCCGCCCCCCCCGACCGGTACGGGGAATTTGGGGCGAATTTTGGGGAATTTTGGGGAATTTTCTGGAAATTTGGGGAATTTTGGTTTGAATTTGGGAGAAATTTGGGGGAAATTTGGCAGATTTTGGGGAAATTTTGGGGAAATTTGGGGAAATTTGGGGGGAAATTTGGGGATTTGGGGGAAATTTTGGGGAAATTTTGAGGGTTTTTCGTTGAATTTTTGGTATTTTGTGAAATTTGGGGAATTGTGGAAATTCGGGGGATTTTGGAGAAATTTGGGGATTTTGCTTTGAATTTGGGGGAAATTTGGGGATTTTGGGGAATTTTCTGAGATTTTGGGGAATTCGGGGAAATTTGGGGGATTTTGGGGGAATTTGGGGAAATTTGGGGGAAAATCAGAGAATTTTGGGGAAATTTGGTGGATTTTGGGGTAAATTTTGGGGATTTGGAGGAAATTTTGGGAAATTTTGGGAAGTTTTGGGGAATCTTGGGGAAATTCAGGGGATTTTTGGGTAAATTTGGGGACGTTTGGGAAATCTGGGGCTTTGAGGGAAAATTGGGGAATTTTGGTGAAATTCTGGGGATTTGGGGGGAAATTTGGGGAAATTTGGGGGATTTGGGGTAAATTCCAGGGATTTTGGAGTAAATTTTGGGGATTTAGAGAAAATTTGGAGGAAATTCAGGGAATTTGGGGGAAATTTTGGGGAAATTTTGGAGATTTTTGGGAATTTGGGGAAATTTTGGGAAATTTTTGGGAAATTGGGAAATCTTGGGGGAGTTTGGGGATTTTGGGGAAAATTTGGGGGAAATTTTGAGGATTTTGGGGTGAATTTTGGGTATTTTTAGGAAATTTGGGGCATCTTGGGGAAATTCAGGGGTTTTGGGGTAAATTTGGAGGATTTTGGGGAAAATTTGGGAAATTTGGGAATTTTAGGGACATTTGGGGGATTTTGGGTTGAATTTCGGGGACATTTGGGGGATTTGTTGAAATTCAGAGGATTTTGGGGGAAATTTGGGAATTTTAGGAAAATTTGGGAGATTTGGGGGTAAATTTTGGGGATTTGGAGAAAATTTGGGGGATTTGGCGGAAATTCAGGGGATTTTGGGGGAAATTTGGGGCATTTGGAGAAAATCTGGGATATTTGGGAAAATTTGGGGGATTTTTGGGTAAATTTGGGTGAATTTTTTGGGATTTTGGGGATATTTGGGGGATTTGGGAAAATTCTGAGGGTTTGGGTGAACATGGGGAATTTTTGGGAAATTTGGGGTAAATTTTGGGGATTTGGAGAAGTTTGGGGGAAATCAGGGAATTTTGGGGAAATTTGGGGATTTTAGGAAAAATTTGGGGGATTTGGGGGAAATTCAGGGGATTTTAGGAAAATTTGGGGGATTTTGGGGTAAATTTTGGTGATTTGGAGAAAATTTGGTGGATTTTTGGGGTAAATTGGGGATTTTGGGGAAATTTTTTGGGATTTTGGGGAAATTTTGGGTATTTTTGGGGAAAATTTGGGGGATTTGGGAAAAAATCTGAGGGTTTGGGGTTGAACTTGGGAATTTTGGGAAATTTGGGCAATTTGGGGGAAATTTGGGGAAATCTGGGGGATTTTGGGTTGAATTTGGGTAAATTCAGGGGATTTTGGGGAAATTCAGGGAATTTTAGGAAAATTTGGGGGGATTGGGGGAAATTCAGGAGATTTTGGGGAAATTTGGGGTAAATTCAGGGAATTTTGGGGAACTTGGGGCAAAATTGGCTGATTTTGGGGAAATTTGGGGATTTTGGGTGAAATTGGGGATTTCAGGGAATTTGGGAGAATTTGGGAAAAATTCGGGGGATTTCGGGGAAATTTTGGGGTAAATTGGGGGATTTGGGGGAAATTCAGGGAATTTTAGGAAATTTTGGAAAATTTTTTGGGAAATTGGGGAATCTTGGGGAAATTCTGGGATTTGGGGGGAAATTTGGGGATTTTGGAGAAATTCAGGGGATTTTGGGGAATTTGGAGAAATTTGGGGGAAATTCAGGGATTTTGGGGAAATTTGGGGGATTTTAGGGACATTTTGGGGGATTTGGGGTTGAATTTGGGGTAGATTTGGGGGATTTTGGGGAAATGCGGGGGATTTTGGGTGAATTTTGGGGATTTTTTTTTCAATTCCTTGGGGAATTTTTGGGGGGAATTTCTGCGGGATTTGGGGCAAGTTTTGGAGAGTTTTTGGGCAAATCGGGGGATTTAAGGGGAATTTTTGGAAATTCAGGGGAAATTTGGGGGAAATTTGGGGAAATTGGGGCATTTGGAGAAAATTGGGATATTTTGGGAAAATTTGGGGATTTTAGGAAAATTTGGGGGATTTTTGGGTGAATTTGGGGGATTTGGCGGAATTTTTTTGGATTTGGGGAAATTGGGGGATTTGGGGGAATTTTTTGGATTTTGGGGAAATTTGGGGGATTTGGGAAAAATTCTGAGGGTTTGGGGTGAATATGGGGAATTTTTGGGACATTTTGGGGATTTTGGGGTAAATTTTGGGGATTTGGAGAAGTTTGGGGGAAATTCAGGGAATTTTGGGGAAATTTGGGTGAAATTCAGGGGATTTTGAGGGAAATTTCGGGGATTTTGGGTAAATTTGGGGATTTGGGGAAATTTTTTGGGATTTTGGGGAAATTTTGGGTATTTTGGGGAAATTTGGGGGATTTGGGAAAAAATCTGAGGGTTTTGGGGTGAACTTGGGGAATTTTTGGGAAATTTGGGGAATTTTTGGGAAATTTGGGCAAATCTGGGGGATTTTGGGTTGAATTTGGGGTAGATTTGGGGGATTTTGGGGAAATTCAGGGGATTTTGTGAGAAATTTAGGGGATTTTTGGGTAAATTTGGGGAATTTTGGGTAAATTTATGGGATTTTGGCAAAATTCCAGGGATTTTAGGGGAAATTTGGGGGATTTTTGGGTGGTAAACGAGATTTTGGGGTAGAAAATTTCAATTTTGGATTTTTTTTTTTTCCAGCGGAGGCGGGGGAGGGGCGGGGCTGGGAGTGCCGCAGCTGCACCTTCCGGAACCCCTCCCCCAGCGTCCTGTGCCACGTGTGCGAGCGGCCCCGGCTCGCCCGCAGACCCCAGGTGAGCAATCCCAGAGAAAAACCCCAAAATTCCCTCAAAAATTAAAATTTCCTGCCAAAAAATTAAAATTTTCCATCAAAAATCAAATTTTTCTGTGAAAAAAACAAAATTTCTATCAAAAATTAAAATTTTTTTGGCAAAAAACAGAAAATTTGTATCAAAAATTTGGGTTTTGGGTGAAAAAAAATTTTCAATGAAAAAACTAGGAATTCTATATAAAATTAAAATTTTGAGCAAATATAAAAATTTTCAATCAAAAATTAAAATTTTCCTGAGAAAAAACAAAAAATTTCTAGGAAAAATTACGCTTATGGTGAAAATTTTTTATCAGAAGATTGAAATTTTTATCGAAAACTAAAATTTTGTGCCAAAATCTAAAAATTTTCTATCAAAATTTAAATTTTTCTAAGAAAAACCAGAAAATTTCTATCAAAAATTACGTTTTTGGGCAAAAAAAATTTCTATCAAAAATACATTAAAATTTCTATCAGAAATCAAAGATTTGTGCCAAAAAATAAAAATTTTCCATCAAAATTAAATTTTTCTGTGAAAAAACAAAAAATTCTATCAAAAATTAAAATTTTTTGGCAAAAAAACAGAAAATTTCTATCAAAAATTACATTTTTGGGCGGGAAAAAATTTTTTATCAAAAAAATTGAGATTTCAAAAAAAACTTTTGTGCCAAAAATTATCAATTTTCGATCAGAAATTAAACTTTTTGAGAAGAAACAGAAAATTTCTATCAAAAATTACGGGTTTTGGGTGAAAAAAAATTTCTATCAAAAATAAATTAAAATTTCTATCGAAAATTAAAATTTTGTGTCAAAAAAATAAAAATTTTCGATCAAAAATTAAATTTTTCAAAGAAAAAAACAGAAAATTTCTATCAAAAATTACATTTTCGGGTAAAAAATTTTTTCTGCCAAAAACCTGAAATTTTTATCAAAAATTAAAATTTCATGCCAAAAAAAAATTTTAGATCAAAAATGAAATTTTTCTGAGAAAAACCAGAAAATTTCTATCAAAAATTATGTTTTTGGGCGAAAAATATTTTCTATAAAAAAACCTAAAATTTCCGTCAAAAATTAAAATTTTGTGCCAAAAAATAAAAATTTTCAATCAAAAATTAAATTTTTCTGACAAAAAACCAGAAAATTTCTATCAAAAATCACGCTTTTGGGCGAAAAAAAATTTTTATCAAAAAAATCTAAAATTTCCATCAAAAAATTAAAATTTTCCATCAAAAATTACGTATTTGTGCAAAAAAAGCAGGAAGTTTCTACCAAAAATCAAAATTTGGGAAAAAAAATGAAATTTTTGATGAAAACTTATGTTTTTTGCAAAAAATTAAAGTTTCTTATCAAAAAATTTTGGGCAAAACAAAATTGAAAGTTTCTATCAAAAGTTATCTTTCTGTAAAAAAAATGGAAGTTTTCCATCAAGAATTAAAATTTGGGAAAAAAAAAATGAGTATTTTGTATTAAAATCACATTTCTGTGAAAAAAAACAAATGTTCTATCAAAAATTAAATTAATAAATTCGGAATATTTACAAAAAATTAAGTGATTCTACTCAAAAAGAGATTTTTTTTAAAAAAAAATGGGATTTTCAGCAAAAATTTGAGTTCTGTACTAAAAAATTTTTTGCAAAATTCAGGACCTTTTTTAAGAAGAGAAATTTATGAAAATATTGGGAGTTTTGAGAGAAAAATGCCAATTTTTACAAGATAAATGAGAAGTTTTAGGGATAATTTTGAGTTTAAATGGAAAAATTTGGGGTTTTTTGGCAGCAAAAAAATTGGGAAAAAATCTGAAAATTTTGGTAAAAAAATGGAAAAATTTGGGAGAAAAATTGGAATTATTAAGGGGGAAAAATGGGAAAATTTGGAAACAAAATTGGGATTTTAGTGTGGAAATAAAATGATTTTGGGACAAAAAAATTTCTGGACAAAAATTGGAATTTTAGGGGGAAAAGCGAAGATTTTTTGAAAAAGGAAATTTCAGCTGAGAAGAATTAGAATTTTACAAAAGAAAATTTAAAACTGAAACAATTTTTGAGGGTTGAAAACAGGAATTTTGGTAAAAACCAGAAGATTTTAAAGTAAAAATTCGATTTTGGGCCAAAAAAAACCTGAATTCTGTGGGGTAAGAAGCAAATTCTGGGCACAAATGAAGATTTTTGGGTTAAAAAATTTAAATTTTGGGGTTAAAAAATGGAATTTTAAAGAGAAAATTGTGGATTTTGGGGTAAAATCTGGAAATTTCTGTTCCCCAGCCAAGCCCCGCCCCCTCCCAGCCGTGGCCCTGCCCCCGCTGCACCTTCCTGAACAGAGGCCACGCCCCCCGCTGTGAAATCTGCGACTCTGACCACGCCCCTCGGATGACATCACTTCCGGTTTGACTCCACCCACTCCTGCTGTCGTTTCTGCCACTTCCGGGTTCGGAGCTGTCACTTCCAGTTCTGATTCCACCACTTCCGGTGGAGCTACAACAACTTCCGGTGTTGCTAAAACAACTTCCGGGTCTGAGTCCGCCTCTTCTGGCATCGGGAAAATCACTTCCGGGTCTGCCGATGTCACTTCCGGTGTGGAAAAATCAACTTCCGGTGTTGAAATTTTGACTTCTGGTCTTTCCAAACCCACTTCCGGTGCTGAAAAATCCTCTTCCGGTACCGAAAACGCCACTTCCGGTATCGGGAATTCCACTTCCGGTGTTGAGATTTCTTGTGGTAAGGATGGGAACGGCACTTCCGGGTCAGCTGAGGTCACTTCCGGTTGTGGCTCCGCCCCTTCCCGTGATGCTTTGCGGCAGCGGAAGCTTCTGGAGGACGGGCGGCGCCTGGTGGAGCTCGTCAGGGTGAGCGCAGAAATTTCGGGAGAAAAATTGGGAAAATCGAGAAAATTTGGGAATTTTTAAGAATTTGGGAATTTTTATAAAATTTTGTTAAATTTTTTTTAATTTTCAAGAAATTTTTTGGGAATTTTGTGGATTTTAAGGGAATCTAAAGGACATTTTGGGGATTTTTGGGGATTTTTCAAAGTTTAAAATATCTCAAAAATTTCCAGAATTTTCCAAATCTACGATTTTTTTCAAATTTTAACTTTTTCGGGATTTTTGGTAAAATTTGCTGATTTTTTTACAGAAAAATTTGGGGCTGTTTAGGGATTTTTAGAAATTTTTTTTCTCGTTTTTCAAAATTCCTGTAGAATTTCTGTGAAATTCTTGTGGAATCTTTGAAGTCCTTGAGGGAATTTTGGGAGAAAATTTGTGGAATTTTGGGAATTTTTTCAATTTTTTGTTAAATTCTGAGAGAGATTTTCTGGAGAAATTTTAGGAATTTTGGCAAAAAATATAGAATTTTGGGAGATTTTTGAATTTGCCAGAATTTTTTAGTATTGAGACATTTTAGGAATCTGGAGGAGGAAACTGAGGAATTTTGGGAGAAATTTCAGCAAATTTGGAGAATTTTAGAGATTTTTTTAAAGTTCTGTGCAAATTTTGGATGGATTTAAGGAATTTTGGGGCAAATTTGGAGCATTTTGAGAAAATTTGTGAAGTTTTAGAATTTTTGAGGTGAAACTCCAGAATTTTTTTTAAAATTCCTAAAAATTCAAAATTTGTGGAAATTTTAAAATTTTAATGGAATTTTGGGGCGTTTTTGGGGGATTTTTGGAAATTCCAGAATTTTGGGGCATTTTTGGCAATGTTGGAAAGAATTTGACTTGATTTAGGGAAAAAATTTGGGGAATTTTGTGAAATTTTGAGAAAATCTGAAGTATTTTTAGAAAATTGCAAAATTTGGGGCAATTTTTGGAATTTTGGTAGAATTTTAGAAGAACTTAAAGAGGATTTGTGGGTAACTAATAAATTTTGACAAATGTTCACAAAATATTTTACAAATTTTAGGACTTTAATTGGAATTTTTTGTGTGTTTAGGAGTGTAAAAATTTTATCGATTTGAGGATTTGTGTGGAAATCCAAGTTTTAAATTTTTTAAGTTTTAAAAGTTTAATTCAAGTTTTATTCAAATTGGGCTTTTAAAAAAGAAACCCTAATGAATTTCTAAAATTTTGGGGGAGTTTTAGAAATTTTGGAAATTTGTTTGGAAAAATTGATCAATTCAAAGGTTTTTCAAAAGTAATTATGACAAATTCAGGATTTTTAAAATATTTGGCAAAAGTTTATTTTCTTTTACAAGGTTTTTGGAAAATTTGAGGATTAAAATTTTGGGTACGTATCGATGGTTTTGTCAAAAATTTTTAATAAATTTGGGGTTTTCGGTAGAAAGTTTGGGGATATATTTAAAACAACTAGATAAAATTACAATTTGGGCTGAAATAATAAAAAACTTGGAATTTTTGTGATAAAATTTTGATAAATTTTTGAGTTTTTGTGAAGTTTTTTAAGAATTTTTCAATTTTTTGCGGAACCTTTTCTTACATTGATTTTTGTGGAAAATTCTTGACAAATTTCAGGATTTTTTGTGAAGATTTTTGTAAATTTTGGAGTTTTCGTAAATTAGATGAACTTTAGGAATTTTCTGGAAATTTTGGTAGTTTTGGATTTTTTTTGTAATTGATGAACTTGAAGATTTTTCTGAAATTTTGGTAAAATTGGGAATTTTTGAGAAAAGACAATTCACTGATTCATTGAAACAATTTCAAAAAAATTGATATTTCTATCAGAATTTTAATAAATTTTATTTTTTAGTGAAAAAAATTCATAAATTTCAGAATGCTGGAAAATTTCAGTTAAATTATCAGATGTTTCCTGAAATGTTTTGAAGAATCTGAGGATTTTTCTGGGAATTTTTAGGAATTTGGAGAATTCTGTGACAAATTTTAAAAATTTGATAAATTTTGAAATTTTTATGGGAATTTGGGTAAATTGAGGAATTTTTTCTGGAATTTTCTCTCCTTTCCCCCCAGGCTGCAGAGTCCCAGGGCCTCCCCCCGGAATCCCTTGGCCCCGCCCCCTTTTCCAACCTTCCGGAACCTTCCGGCCCCGCCCCCAGCCCCGATTCCCAAATCCGGCACTTCCGGCGCCGCCTCGGGGGGGTCCTCAAGGAGCTCCTGGGGGCGGAGCCTGAGGAAAAAGAGGGCGGAGCCTCCCTCGGGCCGTTCTCATTGGCTGAAGCTGCCTGGGCGTGGCTGGAGGGGGAGGGGCAGCCGGAACGCGCACGCCGCATTCTGATTGGTCGCAGGAAGCAGCAGGTGAGAGGGGGCGGGGCTTGAATGGTGGGGTCAGAATTGGGGGCGGGGCTTAAAATTTGGGTCGAAAAATGCAGAAATTGGATCCAAAATGGTGGAAATTTGAGGGCGGGGCTTCACATTTGGGACTAAAAATGTGGAAATTGGATCCAAAATGGCGAAGATTTGGGGGCGGGGCTTCAAATTTAGGTCCAAAATGGCCGAATTTGGGGGCGGGGCTTCAACATTTGGGTAAGGTCACAAAATGGCGGAAATTTGGGGGCGGGCTTAAATTTGGTGTCCAAAATTGCGGAAATTGGGGGTGGAGCTTAAACATTTCTGGCAAGGTCAAAAAATGGTGGAAATTTGGGGGCGGGGCTTAAAATCTGGGTCAAAAATTGTGGAAATTGGATCCAAAATGGTGGAAATTTGGGGCCGGGACTTCAAATTTAGGTTCAAAACTGCAGAAATTGAAACCAAAATGGCGGAACTTTGAGGGCTGGGCTTTAAGTGTGATCCAAAATGGCGGAATTTTGGGGCGGGGCTTAAAATTTGGGTCGAAAAATGCAAAAATGGATCCAACATGGCGGAAACTTGGGGGTGGACTTCAAATTTAGATCTAAAATGGCGGAATTTGGGGGCGGGGCTTCCAATTTGGGTTAAAAAATGCAGAAATTGGATCCAAAATGGCGGAAATTTGGGGGCGGGGCTTCAAATTTAGATCTAAAATGGCGGAATTTAGGGGCGGAGCTTAAAGTTTGGGTCAAAAATGCAGAAATTGGATCCAAAATGGCGAAATTTGGGGGCGGGGCTTCAAATTTAGATCAAAAATGGTGGAAATTGGGGGTGGGGCTTAGAATTTGGGTTAAAATGCAGAAATTGGATCCAAAGTGGCGGAATTTTGGGGGCGGGGGCTTCAAATTTAGATCTAAAATGGCGGAATTTGGGGGCGGGGCTTTAAATTTGGGTTTAAAAATGCAGAAATTTGATCCAAAATGGCGGAATTTGGGGGCGGGGCTTCAAATTTAGATCTAAAATGGCGGAATTTAGGGGCGGGGCTTAAATTTTGGGTCTAAAAATGGAGAAATTGGATCCAAAATGGCGGGAATTGGGGGGCGGGGCTTCAAATTTAGATCCAAAATGGCGGAATTTGGGGGAGGGGCTTCAAATTTGGGTTAAAAAATGAGGAAATTGGATCCAAAGTGGCCGAATTTTGGGGGCGGGGCTTCAAGTTTAGATCTAAAATGGCGGAAATTTGGGGGCGGGGCTTCAAATTTAAATAAAAATGTGGTTTGGGGGCGGGGCTTGAACGTTTGAGGCGGGGCTTCACCAATTAGGGTAAAATGGTGAAATGAGGGGGCGTGGCCTAAGCTGTGGATCCAAAATGGCGGCATTTGGGGTGGGGCTTAAAATTTGGGTAAAAAAGGCAGAAATGGGACCCAAAATGGCGGAAATTGTGGGCGGAGCTCCGACATTTTGGCAAGGTCACAAAATGGTGGAAATTCGGGGGCGGGCTTTAAATTTTGGGTCCAAAAAATGCAGAAATTGGATCCAAAATGGCGGAAATTGGGGGCGGGGCTTAAATTTAGATTTAAAATGGTGGAATTTGGGGCGGAGCTTAAAATTTGGGTTGAAAAATGCAGAAATTGGATCCAAAATGGCGGAACTTTGGGGGCGGGGCTTCAAGTTTAGATCCAAAATGGCGGAATTTGGGGGCGGGGCTAAAAATTTGGGTCGAAAAATGCAGAAATTGGAACCAAAATGGCGTAAATTTGGGGGCGGGGCTTCAAATTTAAATAAAAATGTGGTTGGGGCGGGGCTTGAACGTTGGGGGCGGGGCTTCACCGATTATGTTAAACTGGTGGAATGAGGGGGCGTGGCCTAAGCTGTGGAGCCAAAATGGCGGCATTTGGGGCGGGCCTAAAATTTGGGTTAAAAACGCAAAAATCGGACCCAAAATGGCGGAAATTGTGGGCGGAGCTTCGACATTTTTGGCAAGGTCACAAAATGGTGGAGATTTGGGGGCGGGGTTTAAATTTTGGGTCAAAAATGCAGAAATTGGATCCAAAATGGCGGAACTTTGGGGGCGGGGCTTAAATTTAGATTTAAAATGGTGGAATTTGGGGCGGAGCTTAAAATTTGGGTTGAAAAATGCAGAAATTGGGTCCAAAATGGCCGAAATTTGGGGGCGGGGCTTCAAATTTAGATCTAAAATGGCGGAATTTGGGGGCGGGGCTAAAAATTTGGGTCGAAAAATGCAGAAATTGGAACCAAAATGGCGGAAATTGGGGGCGAGGCTTAAAGTGTGATCCAAAATGCGGAATTTGGGGCGGGGCTTCAAATTTGGGTTAAAAAATGCGGAAATTGGATCCAAAATGGCGGAAATTTGGGGGCGGGGCTTCAAATTTAGATCTAAAATGGCGGAATTAGGGGGCGGGGCTTCAAATTTAGATCCTAATTGGCTTCTGTTGGGGGGGCGGGGCTTCAAATTTGGGTCTAAAAATGCAGAAATTGGATCTAAAATGGCGGAAATTTGGGGGGGGGGCTAAAAAATTAAATAAAAATGAGGTTTTGAGGGGCGGGGCCTGAACAATGGGGGCGGGGCTTAAAATTTGAGTTTAAAAGGCAAAAATCGGACCCAAAATGGCGGAAATTGTGGGCGGAGTTTCGACATTTTGTGGGCGGGTTTTGGTTTATTGAGGAAATGGCGGGAAATGGGGTGTGGGCGGGGCTTAAGGGGTGGGAGGGGCTAAAACTGCCATATAAGGGCATGGGCGGGGTTTGGAGTGGTTTGTACTGGTTTATACGGGTGCAAACCGATCCAAACTGGTTTGTACTGGTTTGTACTGGTTTGTACCAGTTCGTACTGGTTTGTACTGGTCCATACTGGTTTATACTGGTGTAAGCCAATCCAAACTGGTTTATACTGGTTTGTACTGGTTTATACTGGTTTGTAGTGGTCCATAGTGGTTTGTTCTGGTCCATACTGGTTTTTACTGGTTTATACTCGTGCAAACCAATCCAAACTGGTTTATACTGGTTTGTACAGGTCCATACTGGTCTGTATTGGTTCATACTGGTTTGTACTGGTGCATACTGGTTTTTACTGGTTTGTAGTGGTTTGTACTGGTCCAGACTGGTTTGTTCTGGTTTATACTGGTTTGTACTGGTCCATACTGGTTTATACTGGTTTGTACTGGTCCAGACTGGTTTGTACCGGTCCATAGCGGTTTGTCCTGGTTCATACTGGTTTATACTGGTGCAAACCAATCCAAAGCGGCTTATACTGGTTTGTACTGGTCCAGACTGGTTTGTACTGGTTTTTACTGGTCCAAACTGGCTTATATTGGTGCAAACCAATCCAACCAGTTTATAACCGGTTTATACTGGTCCAGACTGGTTTTTACTGGTCCATACTGGTTTGTACTGGTCCAAACTGGTTTATACTGGTCCAAAATATGCAAATGAAGCAGATCTTGGTGCCAAAAATGGAGATTTTGGTGAGTTTTACTGGTTTGAACCGGTTTGTACTGGTTTGTACTGGCGTAAAACAAGCAAAACAAGCCAAACTGGTTTATACTGGTTTGTACTGGTTTATACTGGTCCAAACTGGTCCAAACTGGTCCAAAATATGTGAATTTTCATCTAAAAAATGGCAGACTCCGTGATTTTTACTGATTTTTACCGGTTTATACTGGGTTATACTGGGTTATACTGGTTTATACTGGATGTTACTGATTCAGACCAGTTCAGACTGGTCCATACTGGTTTGTACTGGTCTGACTGGTGTAAACCGGTTTCTACTGGTTTATACTGGTCCATATTAGCGGGGGTTTAGCGTAAAAATGGGAATTTTTGTACCTTTTATTGGTTTATACTGGTTTGTACTGGTTTATACTGGGTTTTTCTGGTTTATACTGGGTTTTACTGGTTTATATTGGTCCAAACCAATCCAAACTGGTTTGTACTGGTCCAAACTGGTTTGTACTGGTCCACATTAATGGGATTTTACCCTAAAAAATGGCAATTTTGATACATTTTACTGTCTTTACTGGTTTATACTGGTTTGTACTGGTTTGTACTGGTTTATACTGGTCCAAACCAATCCAAACCGGTTTGTACCGGTCCATACTGATTCATAGTGGTCCATACTGGTTTGTACTGGTTTATACTGCTCCATATTAGCGGGGTTTGAGTGTAAAAATGGGAATTTTTGTACCTTTTACTGGTTTATACTGGTTTGTACTGGTTTGTACTGGTGCAAACCAACCCAAACTGGTTTGTACTGGTGCAAACCAACCCAAACTGGTTTGTACTGGTCCAAACTGGTCCAAACTGGTTTATACAGGTCCACATTAATGGAATTTTACCCTAAAAAATAGTGATTTTGATAGATTTTAGTGTCTCTTACTGGTTTATACTGGTTTATACTGGTTTGTACTGGTTTATACTGGTCCAAACCAATGCAAACCGGTTTGTACCGGTCCATACTGGTTCATACTGGTCCGTACTGGTGCAGCTGCGGTTCCTGTCCAGCCTGGGGTTCCCTGACCCCGCCCCCGCGGGGGCGGCGCTGCGGCGGCACCGGGGCAGCCAATGGGAGGCGCTGGGGGAGCTGCAGCGGCTCAGGCTCCGCCCCTTCCGCTTACGTCATCAGCAGGGGGCGGAGCCTGGCCTGGACTTCAACCAGGCCGACCAGCAGGTGAGGAGTGGGATAGACTGGGGTGTACTGGGTTATACTGGGATGTACTGGGTTATACTGGGTATACTGGGTTATACTGGGATGTACTGGGTTGTACTGGGTATACTGGGAGGGACTGGGAGAGACTGGGTTATACTGGGATGGACTGGTTTGTACTGGGATATACTGGGTTATACTGGTTTGTACTGGTTATACTGGGTTATACTGGGTTATACTGGGATAGACTGGTTATACTGGGATGTACTGGGTTATACTGGGGTATACTGGGGTATACTGGGATAGACTGGTGTGTACAGGGTTATACTGGGTTATATTGGGATATACTGGGTTATAATGGGGTGTACTGGGAGATACTGGGTTATACTGGTTTGTACGGGGTTATACTGGGTTATACTGGGAGGGACTGGGCTATGTTGGGTTATACTGGGTTATACTGGGTTATACTGGGGTATACTGGTTTGTACTGGGATGTACTGGGTTATACTGGGTTATACTGGTGTGATACTGGGTTATACTGGTTTATACTGGGATGTACTGGGATGTACTCGGTTATACTGGGATATACTGGATTATACTGGGAGTACTGGGTTATACTGGGTTATACTGGGTTGTACTGGGTTATACTGGGTTATACTGTTTGTACGGGTTATACTGGGATGTACTGGGTTATACTGGTTTATACTGGAGGGATTGCGTTATACTGGTTTATACTGGGAGGGATTGGGTTATATTGGGTTATACCGGGTTATACTGGGTTATACTGGGTTATACTGGGTTATACTGGGGTATACTGGGAGGGACTGGGAGATACTGGGGTGTACTGGGTTATAGTGAGGTATACTGGGATATACTGAGTTATACTGGCATGGACTGGTTTATATTGGGAGATACTGGAGTATACTGGGTTAGACTGGGATGTACTGGTTTATACTGGGTTATACTGTGTTATACTGGGTTCTACTGGGATGTACTGGGATATACTGGGATGTACTGGGAGGGACTGGTTTATACTGGTTTATACTGGGGTGTACTGGGAAGGACTGGGATATACTGGGTTATACTGGGATATATTGGGTTATACTGAGATATGCTGGGTTATACTGGGGTATAGTGGTGTATACTGGGTTATACTGAGTTAGACTGGGTTATACTGGGTTAGACTGGGTTATACTGGGATGTACTGGTTTATACTGGGATGTACTGGTTTATACTGTGCTGCACTGGGTTATACTGGGAGTGACTGTGTTATACTGGGATATACTGGGTTATACTGGGATATACTGGGGTGTACTGGGATGTACTGAGAGGGACTCAGTTATACTGGGGTATACTGGGAGGGACTCGGTTATACTGGGTTATAGTGGGCTATACTGGTTTATACTGGGGTATACTGGGTTATACTGGGAGGGACTGAGTTTTATTGGGTTATACTGGGATATACTGGTTTATACCGGGAGATACTGGGTTATACTGGGATATATTGTGTTATATTAAGTTGTACTGGGATATTCTGGTTTATACTGGGTTATACTGGGGTGTACTGGTTTGTACTGGGATGTACGGGGTCATACTGGGTTATACTGGGAGGGACTGGGTCATACTGGGTTATACTGGAATATACTGGGTTATACTGGTTTACACTGGGGTAGACTGGGATGTACTAGGTTATACTGGGACGGACTGGGTTATACTGGGTTATAATGGGATATACTGGGTTATATTGGTTTGTACTGGGTTATACTGGGATGTACTGGGTTATACTGGTTTATACTGGGAGGGATTGGGTTATATTGGGTTATACTGGGTTATACTGGGATATACTGGGTTATACTGGGTTATACTGGGATGTACTGGTTTATACTAGGGTGTACTGGGTTATATTGCGTTATACTGAGTTATAGTGGGAGATACTGGGTTATACTGGGAGACACTGGGTTATACTGGGATAGACTGGGATGTACTGGATTATACTGGGATGGACTGAGTTATACTGGGTTATAATGGGAGGGACTGGGTTATACTGGGTTATACTGGGTTATACTGCGTTATACTGGAATGTACTGGGTTAGACTGGGCTATGCTGGGATGTACTGGGTTATACTGGGATGTACTGGGTTATACTGGGATGTACTGGGTTATACTAGGATATACTGGGTTATACTGGGATATTCTGGGATATATTGGATTATACTGGTTTGTACTGGTTTATACTGGGATGTACTGGGTTATATTAGGTTATACTGGGATATACTGGGTTATACTGGGTTATACTGGGTTTACTGGGATGTACTGGTCTGTACGGGGTTATACTGGGTTATACTGGTTTGTACTGGGTTATACTGGGATGTACTAGGAGGGACTGGGTTATAGTGGGTTATACTGGGAGGGACTGGGATGTACTGGGTTATATTGGGTTATACCGGTTTATACTGGGTTATACTGGTCTGTATTGGGTTATACTGGTTTGCACTGGGTTATACTGGACTATACTGGGTTATAGTGGTTTATACTGGCTTATACTGGTTTATACTGGTTTGAACTGGTTTATACTGCCTTATACTGGTTTATACTGGTTTATACTGGTTTATACTGGTTTTTACTGGTTTATACTGGTTTCTCTCCCGCAGGCCCTCGTCCGGCAGATCCTGGCCACGTTCCCCGTGGCCAGCTGGGGCCGGGCTCTGCTCGTGGCCAGCCTGGGCCGCGAGCTGGGCCTGGGGCTGCTGGGCGCTCCCAGTAAGGAGCCCTTACTGGTTGAACTGGTGGAGGCCGTGGGGTCCTGCCCGGACAGGGCTGCCCTGCGCAGGCGCCTGCGCTGCGAGTGCGCCGTCTGCGGCTGGGGGCTGCCCCGGCAACTGGTGAGTACTGGTTTATACTGGGAGGGGACTGGGGGTTACTGGTTTGGACTGGGAGGGGACTGGGGGTTACTGGTTTGTACTGGGAGGGGACTGGGAAGGGACTGGGAAGGGGAAAAATGGTGAAAAAATGGGGAAAAAAGGGTTAAAAATGGAGGTTTGGAGTTGCTGGTTTGTACTGGTTTGGACTGGGGGTTACTGGTTTGGTACTGGGAGTTACTGGTTTGTACTGGTTTGTACTGGGAGGGGACTGGGAGCGGGGAAATGGTGAAAAAATGGGGGAGAAAGGGTCAAAAATGGAGGTTTGGAGTTACTGGTTTATACTGGTTTGTACTGGTTTGATACTGGGGGTTACTGGTTTGTACTGGTTTGTACTGGGAGGGGACTGGGAGGGAGTGGGAGGTGGAAAATGGTGAAAAAATGGGGAAAAAAGGGTTAAAAATGGGGAGATATGGAGAAAAAAGGGTTAAAAATGGGGTTTGGAGTTACTGGTTTGTACTGTTTATACTGGGGGTTACTGGTTTGTACTGGGAGGGCACTGGGAGGGGGAAAATGGTGAAAAAAACGGGGGGGGAAGGGTTAAAAATGGGGAAATATGGGGAAAAAAGGGTTAAAAATGGGGATTGGAGTTACTGGTTTGTACTGGTTTGGCACTGGGGGTTACTGGTTTGTACTGGGAGGGGACTGGGAGGGGAAAAATGGGGGAAAAATGGGTTAAAAATGAGGGAAATATGGGGAAAAAAGGGTTAAAAATGAGGGTTTGGAGTTACTGGTTTGTACTGGTTTATACTGGTTTGGCACTGGGGGTTACTGGTTTGTACCGGGAGGTCACTGGGAGGGGGAAAATGGTGAAAAAACGGGGAAAAAA
>CM032382.1:66624683-66645180 GCA_019023105.1 Diglossa brunneiventris
GGAATTCTGGGGAATTTTTGGCAATTTTGGTGAAATTATGGGGAATTTCAGGGGATTTGGGGAAATTTGGGGAATTGTTTTGAAATTTTGGGAATTGTGGGGAATTTTTTTGAATTTTTGGGGAATTTTGGGGAGTTTTAGGGAGTTTTTCTGGGAATTTTGGGTGAATTTTGGGGTTTTTTTAAAATTTTTGGGGAATTTTGGCAAAATTATGGGAAGATTTTCTTAATTTTGGGGAATTTCTGGGGATGTTTGGGGGGATTTTGGATTTTTTTGGGGAATTTTGGAGAAGTTTTTCTGGGAATTTTGGGGACTTTTTTCGAATTATTGGAAATTTTGGTGAAATTATGGGAATTTGGGGGGATTTTAGGGGGATTTGGGGAAATTTTGGGATTGTTTTTTTGAAATTTTTGGGAATTTTTGGAATTTTTTGGAATTTTGGGGAGTTTTTTGGGAATTCTGGGGAATTTTTGGGATTTTTAAAAATTTTTGGAAATTTCGGTGAAATCATGGGGAATTTCTGGGGAATTTCAGGGGATTTGTGGAATTTTGGGGCATTTTTTGCATTTTGGGGAGTTTTTGTGGGGATTCTGGGGAGATTTTAATTTTGGGGTTCTTTTTAATTTTGGGGATTTTTTGTAAAATTTTTTGGGGAATTTTGGGGGAATTTTGGGGGAATTTGGGGATTTTTTTTTTTAATTTAGGGGGGATTTTGGGGAATTTCTGGGAATTTTTTGGGGAATTTTTCCTGGAATTCCCCATTTTGCAGGATTCAGTTCCCTTTTCTGGGTGGGATTTCCCCAGAATTCCCATTTTATTCCCATCATTTTTCCAGGATCCAGTTTGCCTGTTCCGTGTGCATTTTCCCAGAATTCCTATTTCCCCATTTTCCCCATTTTTTTCTGGAATTCCCATTTTTCCCATTTTCCCATTTTTCCCATTGATCCCAGCATTCCCACTGATCCCATTTTTCCCATTTTTCCCATTTTTTTCCCATCACTTTTCCAGGATCCAGTTCCCTGCTCCGTGTGCAAGTTCCCATTGATCCCACAATTCCCATTGATCCCAGCATTCCCATCATTCCCATTTTTCCCATCATTCCCATTTTTCTCAGAATTCCCATTAATCCCAGCATTCCCATTGATCCCAGAATTCCCATTTTTCCCATTTTTCCCATTTTCCAGGATCCAGTTCGCCTGCTCCATGTGCAAGTTCCCATTGATCCCACAATTCCCATTATTCCCACTTTTCCATCATTCCCATCATTCCCATTTATCCCAGCATTCCCACTGATCCCAGCATTCCCATTTTTCCCATTTTTCATGGAATTCCCATCACTTTTCCAGGATCCAGTTCGCCTGCTCCGTGTGCAAGTTCCCATTGATCCCATTGATCCCAGCATTCCCAGAATTCCCATTTTTCCCACTTTTCCCATCGATCCCACAATTCCCAATGATCCCAGAATTCCCATTTTCCCATTTTTCCCATTTTTTTCCCGTTTTCCAGGATCCAGTTCGCCTGCTCCGTGTGCAAGTTCCCATTGATCCCAGCATTCCCATTTTTCCCATTTATCCCATCATTCCCATTGATCCTATCATTCCCATTATCCCATTTTTCCCATTTTTCATGGAATTCCTGTCACTTTTCCAGGATCCAGTTCGCCTGCTCTGTGTGCAAGTTCCCATCTCTCCCAGCATTCCCAGAATTCCCATTCTCCCATTTTTCCCATTTTTTTCCCGTTTTTCCAGGATCCAGTTCCCTGCTCCGTGTGCAAGTTCCCATTGATCCCACAATTCCCATTGATCCCAGCATTCCCATTGATCCCACAATTCCCATTGATCCCAGCATTCCCATTGATCCCAGAATTCCCAGAATTCCCATTTTTTTCCCGTTTTCCCAGGATCCAGTTCGCCTGCTCCGTGTGCAAGTTCCCAGCATTCCCATTGATCCCAGAATTCCCATTATCCCAGCATTCCCATTTTTCCCATTTTTTTCCCACTTTTCCAGGATCCAGTTCGCCTGCTCCGTGTGCAAGTTCCCATTGATCCCACAATTCCCATTGATCCCAGCATTCCCAGCATTCCCATTTTCCCATCATTCCCATTTTTCTCAGAATTCCCATTATTCCCAGCATTCCCATTGATCCCAGAATCCCATTTTTCCCATTTTTCCCATTTTTTCCCAGGATCCAGTTCGCCTGCTCCATGTGCAAGTTCCCATTGATCCCACAATTCCCATTATTCCCACTTTTCCCATCATTCCCATCATTCCCATTGATCCCAGCATTCCCACTGATCCCAGCATTCCCATTTTTCCCATTTTTCATGGAATTCCCATCACTTTTTCAGGATCCAGTTCGCCTGCTCCGTGTGCAAGTTCCCATTGATCCCAGAATTCCCATTTTCCCCTTTTTTCCCACTTTCCCAGGATCCAATTCCCTTTTCCCAGCATTCCCATTGATCCCAGCATTCCCATTTCTCCCATTTTTCCCATTTTTTTCCCGTTTTTCCAGGATCCAGTTCGCCTGCTCCGTGTGCAAGTTCCCATCATTCCCATTGATCCCAGAATTCCCATTTTTCCCACTTTTCCCAGAATTCCCATTTTTCCCATTGATCCCATCATTCCCATTGATCCTATCATTCCCATTATCCCATTTTTCCCATTTTTCATGGAATTCCTGTCACTTTTCCAGGATCCAGTTCGTCTGCTCCGTGTGCAAGTTCCCAGTGATCCCACAATTCCCAATGATCCCAGAATTCCCATTTTTCCCACTTTTCCCATCATTCCCATTTTTCCCATTGATCCCACAATTCCCAATGATCCCAGAATTCCCATTTTTCCCATTTTCCCATTTTTTCCCGTTTTCCAGGATCCAGTTCGCCTGCTCCGTGTGCAAGTTCCCATTGATCCCACAATTCCCATTGATCCCAGCATTCCCATCATTCCCATTTTTCTCAGAATTCCCATTATTCCCAGCATTCCCATTGATCCCACAATTCCCATTGATCCCAGAATTCCCATTTTTCCAATTTTTTCCCACTTTTCCAGGATCCAGTTCCGTTTTCCCAGCATTCCCATTGATCCCAGAATTCCCATTTTTCCCATTTTTCCAGGATCCAGTTCACCTGCTCTGTGTGCAAGTTCCCATTGATCCCACAATTCCCATTATTCCCACTTTTCCCATCATTCCCATCATTCCCATTTATCCCAGCATTCCCACTGATCCCAGCATTCCCATTGATTCCACAATTCCCGTTTTTCCCATTTTTCATGGAATTCCCATCACTTTTCCAGGATCCAGTTCGCCTGCTCCGTGTGCAAGTTCCCATTGATCCCATTGATCCCAGCATTCCCAGAATTCCCATTTTTCCCACTTTTCCATCGATCCCACAATTCCCAATGATCCCAGAATTCCCATTTTCCATTTTCCCATTTTTTTCCGTTTTCCAGGATCCAGTTCGCCTGCTCCGTGTGCAAGTTCCCATCGATCCCACAATTCCCATTTTTCCCATTGATCCTATCATTCCCATTATCCCATTTTTCCCATTTTTCATGGAATTCCTGTCACTTTTCCAGGATCCAGTTCGCCTGCTCCGTGTGCAAGTTCCCATTGATCCCAGCATTCCCATTTTTCCCCATTTTTCCCATTTTTTTCCCGTTTTTCCCGGATCCAGTTCACCTGCTCCGTGTGCAAGTTCCCATTGATCCCAGCATTCCCAGAATTCCCATTGATCCCAGAATTCCCATTTTTCCCACTTTTCCCATCATTCCCATTTTTCCCATTGATCCCCAGCATTCCACTGATCCAGCATTCCCATTTTTCCCATTTTTCATGGAATTCCCATCACTTTTCCAGGATCCAGTTCGCCTGCTCCGTGTGCAAGTTCCGCAGCCTGGAGGAGGAGGAGCTGCAGCGGCACCTGGAGAGCAAATTCCACCGGACACGCTGCGCTACATCGGCA
Source organism: Diglossa brunneiventris (assembly GCA_019023105.1). Classification (NCBI taxonomy): domain Eukaryota; kingdom Metazoa; phylum Chordata; class Aves; order Passeriformes; family Thraupidae; genus Diglossa; species Diglossa brunneiventris. Next base: position 66,628,646 of record CM032382.1, read on the forward strand.
CCAAGCTGCCCGACAAAACCGTCCAGTTCCTCCAGGTGGGACCCAAATCCCGGAATTTTCATGGAATTTGGGATTGGGAGAAATTTGGGATTTTTTGGCATTTTTTTCGGGAAGTTTTTCGGTGAAAATTTGAATTTTTAGTGATTTTTTTCGATTTTTTTATGATTTTTTTTTTATTTTTTATAATTTTTTGGGACATTTTTTGTGATTTTTTTCCCACTATTTTTCAGGATTTCTTTGGGTTTTTCCAAGTTGAATATTTGAGATTTTTTTCAGGATTTTTGGGGATTTTTTGGGGATTTTTCTGGGTTTTTTGGGGATTTTTTGGGGATTTTTCTGGGTTTTTTCCATCCCACCGGGACACGCTGCGCTACATCGGCACCAAGCTGCCCGACAAAACCGTCCAGTTCCTCCAGGTGGGGCCCAAATCCCGGAATTTTCATGGAATTTGGGATTGGGAGGTGATTCCCAATTTTTTGGCATTTTTTACAGGGAGTTTTTAGGTGAAAATTTGAATTTTTGGTGATTTTTTTCCGATTTTTTATGATTTTTTGGGACATTTTTTGTGATTTTTTTCCCACTATTTTTCAAGATTTCTTTGGGTTTTTCCAAGTTGAATATTTGAGATTTTTTTCAGGATTTTTGGGTTTTTTTTGGGGATTTTTTTGGGGGGATTTTTGGGGTTTTTTTCCATCCCACGGGACACGCTGCGCTACATCGGCACCAAGCTGCCCGACAAAACCGTCCAGTTCCTCCAGGTGGGGCCAAAAATCCGGAAATTTTCATGGAATTGGGAATTGGGAGAAATTTGGGATTTTTGGCATTTTTTACTGGGAGTTTTAGGCGAAAATTTGAATTTTTTATGATTTTTTTTCGATTTTTTATAATTTTTTGGGACTTTTTTGTGATTTTTTCCCCACTATTCTTCAGATTTCTTTGGGTTTTCCACGTTGAATATTTGAGATTTTATTCAGGACTTTTCAGGATTTTTGGGGGATTTTTCTGGTTTTTGGGGATTTTTTGGGGGATTTTTTGGTTTTTTTGGGATTTTTGGAGGATTTTAGTTGAAATTTCGATTTTTCAGGATTTTTTCCACGATTTAGAGGATTTTTCTGGGATTTTTCCAACTTGGATATTTGGGATTTTTCTGGGTTTTTTTTTGGATTTTTTCCGTGATTTTTAGCGGGTTCTTAGTTGAAAATTTGAATTTTTCAGGAATTTTGGGGGATTTTTCAGGGTTTCTTCCACTATTTTTCAGGATGTTTTAGGATTTTTCCAAGTTGAATCTTTTTTTTTTTGATTTTGTGAATTTTTTCCGATTGGGAGATTTTTCAGAATTTTTTCCAGATTTTGGGGAGATTTTAGATGAAAATTGGATTTTTCAGATTCGTTGCAGGTTTTTTCATTATTATCAGGATTAATTTGGATTCTTTGGGGCTTTTTCCTCCCTATTTTTCATAATTTTTGGGGATTTTTTCAGAATTTTTTGGGGCTTTTTTGGAGCCTTTTTAGGTGAAAATCTGAATTTTTTGTGATTTTTTTTTAAATTTTTGGGGTCTTTTTAAAATTTTTCGGGGTTTTTTTCCCCACTATTTTCAGGATTTTTCTGCGATTTTTCCACCTATGATATTTGGATTTTTGGGGAATTTTTCCAGGTTTTTTTAGAATTTTTTTTGAGTTTTTAGGTGAAAAATTCAGATTTTTGGCAATTTTTCCCATTATTTTTCAGTATTTCTGTGGGATTTTTTGGAGGAATTTTTGGGGGATTTTCCAGATTTTTGGGGGGGGATCCAATTTTTTGGGATTTTTTCAGAATTTTTTCAGGGTTTTTTGGGGCATTTTTGGGTGAAAATTTGAATTTTTTTTCTGATTTTTTAAAAATTTTTGTGATTTATTTTGATTTTTGGGGTTTTTTTCCCTCCTATTTTTCAGGATTTTTTAGGGATTTTTCCAAGTTGGATATTTGGGATTTTTGGAGGATTTTTTTGGGATTTTTCAGAAGTTTTTGGACGCTTTTAGGGAGTTTTTAGGTGAAAATTTGAATTTTTCAGGATTTATTTTTTAATCTTTTTAGGGTCTTTTCCACTGTTTTTCAGGATTTTTCTGGGATTTTCCCAAGTTGGATATTTGGGATTTTTTCTGGATTTATTTGAGGATTTTTTGGAGGATTTTTTTGGAATTTTTTTTTTTTTTGGTGATTTTTTTCCCCACTATTTTTCAGGATTTCTTTGGGATTTCTCCAAGTTGAATATTTGGGATTTTGGGGAATTTTTCCCGCTATTTTCCAGGAATTTTTTAGGAGTTTGTAGGAATTTTTTGGAAGTTTTTAAGTGAAAATTCAGATTTTTGCCTTTTTTTTCCCATTATTTTTCAGGATTTATTTGAGATTTTAGGAGGAATTTTTCCTGTATTTTTTGGAGATTTTTCCCATTTTTATTCCCATTTCCAGGAGTACATCATGAACAGGAACAGGAAAATCCATGTTTTATTCCCATTTTTCCATTTTTATTCCCATTTTTCCTGTTTTTTCCCCATTTTTCCAGGAAAATCGATGTTTTATTCCCAGAATTCCCATTTTTATTCCCATTTTTCCCATTTTTCCATGTTTTTTCCATTTTTATTCCCATTTTTATTCCCATTTTCCCTGTTTTATTCCCATTTTTCCAGGAGTACATCGTGAACAGGAACAGGAAAATCCATGTTTTATCCCCGTTTTTCCCATTTTTATTCCATTTTTTTCCCCATTTTTCCAGGAAAATCAATGTTTTATTCCCAGAATTCCCATTTTATTCCCATTTTTCCCATTTTTATTCCCATTTTCCCATTTTATTCCCATTTTTCCCATTTTTATTTCCCATTTTTCCCATTTTTATTCCCATTTTTCCCTGTTTTTCCCATTTTCCCAGGAGTACATCGTGAACAGGAACAGGAAGATCGAGCGGCGCCGCCAGGAGCTGACGGAGAAGGAGGGGAACAAACCCAGAGCCGACCCCTTCAAGGGTGGGCAGCCCAAATCCCGGGGATTTCGGGAATTCTCTGCGCTCCAAATTCGGGAACTTTTCAGGATTGATTTGGGATTTTTCGGGCTTGATTTGGGGTTTGCTTACTGGGTTTATTTGGGATTTTTCTTGGCTTTATTGCGGAATTTTCCTGTTTAAATTTGGGATTTTCCAGGTTTATATTTGGAATTTTTCCAGGTTTATATTGGGAATTTTTCCAGGTTTTATTGGGGAATTTTCCAGGTTTTATTGGGGATTTTTCCAGGTTTTATTGGGGATTTTCGTGTTTAAATTTGGGATTGTCCAGGTTTTATTGGGGATTTTTCCAGGTTTTATTGGGGATTTTCGTGTTTAAATTGGGATTTGTCCAGGTTTATATGGGGATTTTCCAGGTTTATATTGGGGATTTTTCCAGGTTTTATTGGGGATTTTTCCAGGTTTTATTGGGGATTTTTCCAGGTTTTATTGGGGGATTTTCCAGGTTTATATTGGGGATTTTTCCAGGTTTATATTGGGGATTTTTTCCAGGTTTTATTGGGGATTTTTCCAGGTTTATATTGGGGATTTTTCCAGGTTTTATTGAGGATTTTTCCAGGTTTTTTGGGGATTTTTCCAGGTTTTATTGGGGAATTTTTCCAGGTTTTATTTGGGATTTTTCCAGGTTTATATTGGGGATTTTCCAGGTTTTATTTGGGGATTTTTCCAGGTTTTATTGGGGATTTTTCCAGGTTTTATTGGGGATTTTTCCAGGTTTTATTGGGGATTCTTCCAGGTTTTATTGGGGAATTTTCCTGTTTAAATTTGGGATTTTTCCAGGTTTTATTTGGGGATTTTTTCAGGTTTTATTGGGGATTTTTCCAGGTTTATATTGGGGATTTTTCCAGGTTTATATTGGGGATTTTTCCAGGTTTTATTTGGGGATTTTTCCAGGTTAAATTTGGGATTTTCCAGGTTTATATTGGGGATTTTTCCAGGTTTTATTTGGGGATTTTTCCAGGTTTTATTGGGGATTTTTCCAGGTTTTATTGGGGAATTTTCCTGTTTAAATTTGGGATTTTCCAGGTTTTATTGGGGATTTTTCCAGGTTTTATTGGGGATTTTTCCAGGTTTATATTGGGGATTTTTCCAGGTTTTATTGGGGAATTTTCCTGTTTAAATTTGGGATTTTTCCAGGTTTTATTGGGGATTTTTCCAGGTTTTATTGGGGATTTTTCCAGGTTTATATTGGGGATTTTTCCAGGTTTTATTGGGGATTTTTCCAGGTTTTATTGGGGAATTTTCCTGTTTAAATTTGGGATTTTCCAGGTTTTATTGGGGATTTTTCCAGGCTTTTATGGGGATTTTCCAGGTTTTATTGGGGATTTTTCCAGTTTTTGGGGGGGAATTTTGGGGAATTTCTTTGGGATTTTTTTTTTAATTTTTGGGGACTTTTTAAGGAATTTTTGGGGGCAGTTTGGGGAATTTTTGGAACCTTTTGGAAAAAGTTTTGGCAATTTTTGGGGAATTTTTGGAATGTTTTGGCAGCTTTCTGGGGGAATCTTTGGGAGAATTTTCTGGGAACTTTTTGGGAATTTATTTTGGGAATTTTGGGGAATTTTTTTTGAACTTTCTGGGAATTTTGGGGGAAAATTTTTTTTTTAATTTCTGGGGAATTTTTGGGGATATTTTCTGGGAATTTTGGGAATTTTTTGGGGAACTTTCTGGGAATTTTTGGGAGAATTCTGGGGAAAACTTTTAGGGAATTATTTGGGAGTTTTGGGGGGAATTTTCTGGGAATTTTTGGGGAACTTTGGGAATTTTGGGCTCCGAGCTGGGTGAGGAACATTTCCTCAAGGGCGTTGAGGACGCTTCTCATTTTTGGGTAAAATTTGTTCGATTTTATCCCCAAAAAAGGAACTTTCAGGGTGGGACCGGGGCTGGTTTTGTTCTCCTGTCCCAGATCCAGGGAATTTTCTGGGAATTTTTGGGAATTTTTGGGGGAATTCTTTTGGAAATTGCTGGGGATTGGGGTGGGGGGAGGTGGAACTTTGGGGATTTTTTGGGGTAATTTTCTGGGAATTTGGGGGGGAACTTTTTGGGAACTTCGGGGAATTTTCAGAAAATTTTTGAAAACGTTTAGGGAATTTTCTTTTTGGGAATTTTTCGGGGAATTTTTTTTTTTTTGGAAATTCCTGAGGAATTTTGGGGGAATTTCTCTGGGAATTTCAGGGCGAAATTTTGGGAAATGCTTTGGGAAGTTTCTGGGAATTTTGGGGGGGATTTTTGGGGAAAACTTTCTGGGTCTTTTTGGGGGATAATTTTAGGGAATTTTTCTGGAATGTTCCGCACTCAGGCATCGGCCAGGAGCATTTCTTCAAGCGCATCGAGGCCGCGCACTGCCTGGCGTGCGACATGCTGATCCCGGCGCAGGGCCACCTGCTCCAGAGGCACCTGAGATCTGCTGAGCACAACCGCAGCCGCAGGGTGAGGAGCTGGGCTTAGGCCAGGCTTAACTCGGGGTTAGTGTGGTTTAGTGTGGGTTTCAGTGGGATTTATCCCAGGGCCACCTGCTCCAGAGGCACCTGAGATCCGCCAAGCACAACCGCAGCCGCAGGGTGAGACACCGGGCTTAGGCTGGGCTTAGGCTGGGCTTAACTCGGGGTTAGGCTCAGTTTAGTGTGGGTTTTGATGGGATTTATCCCAGGGCCACCTGCTGCAGAGGCACCTGAGATCTGCTGAACACAACCGCAGCCGCAGGGTGAGGAGCTGGGCTTAACTCGGGCTTAGGCTGGGCTTAACTCGGGGTTAGGCTGGGCTTAACTTGGGGTTAGTGTGGGTTTAGATGGAATTTATCCCAGGGCCACCTGCTCCAGAGGCACCTGAGATCCGCTGAACACAACCGCAGCCGCAGGGTGAGGATCTGGGCTTAGGCTGGCTTAACCCGGATTTAGGCCGGGTTTAGATCGGATTTGTCCTGGATTTAGCACAAACGCAGAGATCCCGGGATTTTCCCCATTCCCAGCCCTCTCTGAGCCCCCAAACCCCTCTGGAATTCCCAGAATTCCGGGATTTTCCTCCCAAACCCCTCTGGAATTCCCAGAATTCTGGGATTTTCCTCCCAAACCCCTCTGGAATTGCCGGAATTCTGGGATTTTCCCCCCGAAACCCCTCTGGAATTCCCAGAATTCCGGGATTTTCCCCCAATACCCCTCTGGAATTCCCAGATTTCCGGGATTTTCCCCAATACCCCTCTGGAATTGCCGGAATTCCGGGATTTTTCCCAATTTTCCCCCAAACCCCTCTGGAATTCCCAGAATTCTGGGATTTTCCCCCAAACCCCTCTGGAATTCCCAGAATTCTGGGATTTTCCCCGATCTTCCCCCAAACCCCTCTGGAATTGCCGGAATTCCGGGATTTTCCCCCCGAACCCCTCTGGAATTCCCAGAATTCCGGGATTTTCCCCCAAAACCCCTCTGGAACTGCCGGAATTCTGGGATTTTCCCCCAAAACCCCTCTGGAATTCCCAGAATTCCGGGATTTTCCCCCAAACCCCTCTGGAATTGCCGGAATTCCGGGATTTTCCCCGATTTTCCCCCAAACCCCTCTGGAATTCCCAGAATTTCGGGATTTTCCCCCAAACCTTTCTTGAATTGCCAGAATTCCGTGATTTTCCCCAATTTTCCCCCAACCCCTCTGGAATTCCCAGAATTCCGGGATTTTTCCCCCAAACCCCTCTGGAATTCCCAGAATTCTGGGATTTTCCCCCAAACCCCTCTGGAATTGCCGGAATTCCGGGATTTTTCCCCCAAACCCCTCTGGAATTGCCGGAATTCCGGGATTTTCCCCCCGAACCCCTCTGGAATTGCCAGAATTCCGGGATTTTCCCCCAAAACCCCTCTGGAATTGCCGGAATTCCGGGATTTTTCCCCCAAACCCCTCTGGAATTGCCGGAATTCCGGGATTTTCCCCGATTTTCCCCCCAACCCCTCTGGAATTGCCAGAATTCCGGGATTTTTCCCCCAAACCCCTCTGGAATTGCCGGAATTCCGGATTTTCCCCCAAAACCCCTCTGGAATTGCCGGAATTCCGGGATTTTTCCCAATTTTCCCCCAAACCCCTCTGGAATTGCCAGAATTCCGGGATTTTCCCCCCAAAACCCCTCTGGAATTGCCGGAATTCCGGGATTTTCCCCCGAACCCCTCTGGAATTGCCGGAATTCCGGGATTTTTCCCAATTTTCCCCCAAACCCCTCTGGAATTCCCAGAATTCTGGGATTTTCCCCGATCTTCCCCCAAACCCCTCTGGAATTGCCAGAATTCCGGGATTTTCCCCGATTTTCCCCTCGAACCCCTCTGGAATTGCCGGAATTCCGGGATTTTCCCCCGAACCCCTCTGGAATTGCCGGAATTCCGGGATTTTCCCCGCTTTTTCCCAGCTGGCAGCGGAGCAGTTCAAGAAGACGAGCCTGCACGTGGCCAAGAGCGTCCTGAACAACAAACACATCGTGAGGATGCTGGAGAAATACCTGCAGGTAAATCCTGGCAAACCGGGAATTCCTGACCCTTGGGAATTCTTTGCTGCCTGGGGCCCCTGCCCAAAAAAACCAAAAAAAAACTCCACAAAAATCCCCCCAAAAATTCCACAAAAAATCCCCCAAAAATTCCAGAAAAATCGCCCAAAAAATCAAAAAATATCCCCAAAAATCCCCCCAAAATTACCAAAAATTTTCCAAAAAATGTCAAAACCATCCCAAAGAATTTCCCCCCAAAAATCCCAAAAAGATCCCAAAGAAAATCCCCCCCAAAAATATCACAAAAAAAATTCAAAAATTCACACAAAAAATCCCCCCAAAAATTCCCCAGAAAATCCCAAAAAAATTCCAAAAAAATCCCACAAAATTCCCCAAAAATCCCCCAAAATTTCCCAAAAATTCCCCCCAAAATATCAGAAAAAAATTCCCCCAAAAATTCCAAAAACGCTGGAATGGCTCTGCCTGGGAATTCCCAGCCTCCTGAGGCCCCTTCCCAAACAATCCCAAAACTTCCCCAAAAATCCCAGCAAAAATCCCACAAAAATTCCCCAAAAATAAAAAAAAAAAATCCCACAAAAATTCCCCAAAAAATGCCAACAATTCTCACAAAAAAAATCTCAAAAATTCCCACAAAAGAATCCCCAAAATTCCCCCAAAATATCCCACAAAAATCCCAAAAAATTCCCTCCAAAATGGAAAAAATAGCCCCAAAAATCCCAGAAAAAATCCACAAAAATTCTAGCAAAAAATCCCCCAAATTCCCAAAAAATCTCCCCCAAAATTCACCAAAAAAATCCCAAAAATTCCCCCAAAAATCTCTCCAAAAAATACCCTAAAATATAAAAAAAAATTCCCAAAAAATTCACCCAAAATTCCCAAAAACACAGGAATGGCCCTGCCCAGAAATTCCCTGTTTCTTGGGGCCCCTTCCCAAAAAATCCCAGAAATTCCCCCAAAAAATCAAAAATATATCCCAAAAATATCCCCAAAGGAATCCCACAAAAAAAATCCCAAAAATTCCCCAAAAAATCCCCAAAAATCCCCCCCAATCCACAAAAAATCAAAGAAAAATTCACCAAAAATTCTCAAAAAATACCACAAAAATTCCTCCAAAAATAATAAAAAATGCCCCAAAATGCCCTAAAAAAATTAAAAAAAAATCCATAAAAATCGCCCAAAGATTCTCCCAAAATCCCCCAAAAAATCCCCCAAAAATTCCTAAAACATTCCAAAAAATCCCCCCAAAATTCCCCAAAATCCTCAATTTTCCCCATTTTTGTGTTTTTTGTCCTTTTTGGGGTTTTTTCTGTTTTTCCCAGTGCTTTTGGCAGATTTTGGGAATTTTTTCCCTTTTGGGCTTTTTTGGGGAATTTTTTCCCGATTTTTTTTTTTTTTTTAAGAATTTTTCCTCAATTTTTTCCTCTCATCTCCTCAGCATTAAAGCAAAAATGCCTCAAAATCTTGGAATTGTCCCAAAAATCCCCCCTGGACCCGTGGCTGCCATTTAGGAATTTTGGGGAATTTTAGAGAATTTTGGGAATTTGGAGAATTTTGGGAATTTTGGGGCAGCTCCAGCCTCGAATCCCAATCCCAGGAATCCAACCCCCCCCCAAAATTACCCAAAATTTGGATTTTTTCCCCTCGGGAACAGCAGAATTGGGGGCTGGGCTGGGAATTCCGGAATTTTCCGGAACGTTCCGGGCAGGATCGGCCGCAGGATCGGAGGCGCCTCCGGAGGATTCCCGGGAATTCCGGCGGGAGAAGCTCCGAGACCCCAAAAATTCCTCCCCGATCCCAAAAGTTTGGGGTCAACCCAGGCTGGGAAAAGTTGGAAAAAATGGGGGGAAAAAGGGAGAAAAAAAAAAAAGGAAAAAAGTGGGAAAAAAACGGTGCCTGTGCCTCTGGGTCCTGGGAAAAATGGGATTTGCCGGTGGAAAAATGGGAATTTGGATCCCAAAAATGGGATTTGGATCCTGGAAAATGGGAATTTGGATCCCAAAAATGGGATTTGGATCCTGGAAAATGGGAATTTGGATCCCGGGAAGATGGACCTGGAGTCCAGGGAAAAATGGGATTTTTGGATCCCCAAAAAAAGGGATTTGGATCCCAAGAAGAGGGACTTTGGATCCCCGGAAAAAAGGACCTTGAGTCCAGGGAAAAACGGGATTTGGATCCCAAAAAATGGGATTGGGATGCCAGGAAAAACGGGATTTGGATCCCAAGAAGAGGGACTTTGGATCCCGGGAAAAAAGGACCTTGAGTCCAGGGAAAAACGGGATTTGGATCCCAAAAAATGGGATTGGGATGCCAGGAAAAACGGGATTTGGAGTCCAAGGAAAAAGGGGATTTGGATCCCAAGAAGAGGGACTTTGGATCTCAAAAAATGGGAATTTGGATCCCAAAAAATGGGAATTTGGATCCCAACAAATGGACTCTGGATCCTGGGAAGATGGACCTGGAGTCCTGGGAAAAATGGGATTTTGGATCCCAGGAAAATGGGATTTTGGATCCCAGGAAAATGGGAATTTGGATCCCAAAAAATGGGAATTTGGATCCCAAAAAATGGGATTTGGATGCCAAGAAGGGCCTGGAAAAGTGACCTTAAATCCTGGGAAAAGGAACGCTGGATCCTGGGAGAAAAGGGATTCTGGATCCTGAAAAATGGGATTTGGATCCCAGGGAAAAAAGGGATTTTTGGATCCCAGGAAGACGGACCTTGGGTCCAGGGCAAAATGGGATTTGGATCCCAGGAAAAAAAGGGATTTTGCATCCCAAAAAAAGGGACTTTGGAGTCCAAGGAAAAAGGACTTTGGATCCTGGGAAGATGGACCTGGAGTCCTGGGAAAAGAAGGGAATTTGGATCCCAAAACCCAGGATTTGGATCCTGAAATATGGGGATTTTGCATCCCGAAAAATGGGAATTTGGATCCCAAAAAATGGGAATTTGGATCCTGAAAAATGGGAATTTGGATCCTGAGAAATGGGAATTTGGATCCCGGGAAGATGGACCTGAGGTCCAGGGAAAAATGGGATTTTTGGATGCAAGAAAAAGTACCCTGGATCCCAGGAGAAAAAGGACTTTCAGTCCAGGGGGAAAAAAAGGGATTTTGCATCCCAAAAAAAGGGACTTTGGAGTCCAAGGAAAAAGGACTTTGGATCCTGGGAAAAATGGGATTTGGATCCCAGAAAAAAAAAAGGGATTTTGGATCCCGGGAAGATGGAGCTCAGGGAAAATGGGAAAATGGGAGTTGGATCCCAAAAGAAGGGACGCTGGATCCTGGGAAAAGAAGGGATTTTGGATCCCAAGGAATGGGATTTTGGATCCCAAGGAAAAGGACTTTGGATCTCCAAAGAAGGGATGCTGGATCCCGGGAAAAGGACTCGTGAGTCCAAGGAAAAAGGGATTTGGATCCCAGGACAAAAGGGATTTTGGATCCCGGGAAGACGGACCCTGGGTCCTGGGGGAAAAAAGGGATTTTGGATCCCAAGAAAAAGGAGCTGGAATCCTGGGAAAAAGGGACCTGGAGCCCGGGGAGAAAAAGGACGTTGAGTCCTGGGGAAAATGGGATTTGGATCCCAAAAAAAGGGACTTTGGATCCCAAAAAAAGGGACTTTGGATCCCAAGAAGAGGGACTTTGGATCCTGGGAAGATGGACCTGGAGTCCTGGGAAAAATGGGATTTGGATCCCAAAAAAAGGGACTTTGGATCCCAAGAAGAGGGACTTTGAATCCCAGGAAAAGTCACCCTAAATCCTGGGAAAAATGGGATTTGGATCCCAAAAAAAGGGATTTGGATCCCAAAAAAAGGGACTTTGGAGTCCAAGGCAAAAGGACTTTGGATCCTGGGAAGACGGACCTTGGGTCCTGGGAAAAATGGGATTTTGGATCCCGGGAAGAGGGAGCTCAGGTCCAGGGGGAAAAGGGATTTGGATCCCAAAAGAAGGGACGCTGGATCCCAGGAAAAGTGACCCTAAATCCTGGGAAAAAGGGACACTGAATCCCGGGAAAAACGGGATTTGCATCCCAAGAAGAGCAACGTTGGACTGCGGGATCCCAGGAAGAGAAGGTACGTTGGAGCCTGGGGAAAAGGGGATTTGGATCCCAAACAAAGGGACTTTGGATCCCAAGAAGAGGGACTTTGGATCCCAGGAAAAGTCACCCTAAATCCTGGGAAAAAAGGGATTTGGATCCCAAAAAAAGGGACTTTGGATCCCAAGGAAAAAGGACCTGGAATCCTGGGAAGACGGACCTTGGGTCCTGGGGAAAATGGGATTTTGGATCCCGGGAAGAGGGAGCTCAGAGTCCAGGGGGAAAAGGGATTTGGATCCCAAAAGAAGGGACGCTGGATCCCAGGAAAAGTGACCCTGAATCCTGGGAAAAAGGGACATTGAATCCCGGGAAAAATGGGATTTGCATCCCAAGAAGAGCAACGTTGGACTGCGGGAGCCCAGGAAGAGAAGGTACGTTGGAGCCTGGGGAAAAGGGGATTTGGATCCCAAACAAAGGGACTTTGGATCCCAAGAAGAGGGATGGTGGATCCCAGGAAAAGTCACCCTAAATCCTGGGAAAAATGGGATTTGGATCCCAAGGAAAAAGGACTTTGGATCCTGGGAAGACGGACCTTGGGTCCTGGGGAAAAGGGACGCTGGAGCCTGGGAAAAGAAGGGATTTTGGATCCCAGGAAAAAGGATTTTGGATCCTGGGAAAAGGGACTGTGGATCCCAAGAAGAGGGACTTTGGATCCTGGGAAGATGGACCTGGAGTCCTGGAAAAAATGGGATTTGGGTCCCAAAAAAAGGGGATTTGGATCCCAAACAAAGGGACTTTGGAACCCAAGAAGAGGGACTTTGGATCCCAGGAAAAGTCACCCTAAATCCTGGGAAAAAAGGGATTTGGATCCCAAAAAAGGGACTTTGGAGTCCAAGGCAAAAGGACTTTGGATCCTGGGAGAACGGACCTCAGGTCTGGGGAAAATGGGATTTTGGATCCCGGGAAGAGGGAGCTCAGGTCCAGGGGGAAAAGGGATTTGGATCCCAAAGGAAGGGACGCTGGATCCCAGGAAAAGTGACCCTGAATCCTGGGAAAAAGGGACATTGAGTCCCGGGAAAAATGGGATTTGCATCCCAAGAAGAGCAACGTTGGACTGCGGGAGCCCAGGAAGAGAAGGTACGTTGGAGCCTGGGGAAAAGGGGATTTGGATCCCAAACAAAGGGACTTTGGATCCCAAGAAGAGGGACTTTGGATCCCAGGAAAAGTCACCCTAAATCCTGGGGAAAAAGGGATTTGGATCCCAAAAAAAGGGACTTTGGAGTCCAAGGCAAAAGGACTTTGGATCCTGGGAGAACAGACCTCAGGTCTGGGGAAAATGGGATTTGGATCCCAAAAAAAGGGACTTTGGATCCCTGGAAAAGTGACCCCAAATCCTGGGCAAAGGGACCTGGATCCCAGGGAAAAATGGGATTTTGGATCCTGGGAAGACAGACCTCAGGTCCAGGTGAAAATGGGATTTGGATCCCAAAAAAAAGGACTTTGGAGTCCAAGGAAAAAGGATTTTGGATCCTGGGAAGATGGACCTGGAGTCCTGGGATCCGGGAACAAATGGGATTTGGATCCTGGGAAGATCCTTCGGTCCAGGGAAAAATGGGATTTAAATCCCCCCAAAAAAGGGGACGCTGGATTCTGGGAGAAATGGGATTTGGATCCCATGAAGAGGGGCAGTGGATCCCAAATGGATGTTGGATCCCAGGAAAAGTCACCCTAAATCCTGGGAGAAGGACGCTGGATCCCAGGAAAAGGAGGTACCTCGGAGCCTGGGGAGAAAAGGGATTTGGATCCCAAAAAATGGGGTTTGGATCCCAAAAAATGGGGTTTGGATCCCAAAAAGTGGGGTTTGGATCCCAAAAAAAGGGGTTTGGATCCCAAAAAGTGGGGTTTGGATCCCAAAAAACGGGATTTGGATCGCAAAAAAAAGGGGTTTGGATCCCAAAAAATGGGGTTTGGATCCCAAAAAATGGGGTTTGGATCCCAAAAAAAGGGATTTGGATCTTGGGAAGACGGAGCTGAGGTCCAGGGAAAAATGGGATCTGGCTCCCAAGAAGAGGGACTTTGGATCCCTGGAAAAGTGACCCCAAATCCTGGGCAAAGGGACGCTGGATCTCAGGAAAAATGGGATTTGGATCCCTGGAAAAGGGACTTTGGAGTCCAAGGAAAAAAGGATTTTGGATCCTGGGAGAACGGACCTCAGGTCCAGGGAAAATGGGATTTGGGTTCCAAAAAATGGGATTTGAATCCCTGGAAGAGGAACATTGGATTCCAGGATTAAGGGATGCTGGAGTCCCGGGAAAAATGGGATTTGGATCCCAGGAAAAGAAGGGACTTTGGATCCTGGGGAAAATGGGATTTGGATCCCAAGGAAAAGGACTTTGAATCCTGGGGGAAAAGGACGTTGAGTCCTGGGAAAAATGGGATTTTGGATCCCAGAAAAAGGGATTTGGATCCTGAGAAGATGGAGCTCAGGTCCTGGGAAAAATGGGATTTTGGATCCCAAGAGGAGGAAAGTTGGATTCCAGGATAAAGGGACGCTGGATTCTGGGAAAAGAAGGGACTTTGGAGCCCAAACAAAGGGATTTGGGATCCTGGGAAGACGAACCCTGGGTCCAGGGGAAAATGGGATTTGGATCCCAAAAGAAGGACTTTGGGTCCTGGGAAAAGTGACGCTGGATCCCGGGAAAAGAAGGGACCTTGGACCCCAAAAAATGGGATTTGAATCCCAGGAAAAAAAAGGATTTTGGATCCCAGGAAGATGGACCTGAAGTCCCGGGAAAAGAAGGGACTTTGGATCCTGGGGGAAATGGGATTTGGATCCCACAAAGAGGGACTTGGAATCCCGAGAAAAAGGGACTTTGGAGCCCAAGGAAAAAGGGATTTGGATCCTGGAGTGCTGGAAAAATGGGATTGGGTCCCAAGAAGAGGGATGGTGCATCCCAAAAGGACTTTGGATCCCAAAAGAAAGGAGACTGGATGCCAGGAAAAGTCACCCTAAATCCCAGGCAAAGGGATCCCAGGACGATGGAGCTCAGGCCCAGGGAAAAGGGACTTTGGAGCCCAACCAAAGGGATTTGGGATCCTGGGAAGACGAACCTTGGGTGGGATTTGGATCCCAAAGAAAGGACCTTGGATTGTGGGATAAAGGGACCTTGGACCCTGGGACTTTGGATCCTGGGAAAAGTGACCCTAAATCCTGGGCAAGAGGGACCTTGGATGCTGGGAAAAGGAGGGATTTGGGATCCTGAGAAGATGGACTTTGCATCCCAAAAATGAGACTTTGGATCCTGGGAAAAGCAGGGACTTGGATCCCAAAAAAGGGACTTTGGATCCCAGAAAAAGGATTTTGGATCCCAGAAAAAGGATTTTGGATCCCAGGAAAAGCAGGGATGTTGAGCTTGGAATTGACTGCGTGGGATGGATCATTCCCAGCTCCCAGTTTGGGATCACTCCCATTTCCCAGTTTGGGATGGGATCATTCCCAGTTTGGGATGGGATCATTCCCAGTTTGGGATGGGATCATTCCCATTTCCCAGTTTGGGATCATTCCCATTTCCCAGTTTGGGATGGGATCATTCCCAGTTTGGGATGGGATCATTCCCATTTCCCAGTTTGGGATCATTCCCAGCTCCCAGTTTGGGATGGGATCATTCCCATTTCCCAGTTTGGGATCATTCCCAGCTCCCAGTTTGGGATGGGATCATTCCCATTTCCCAGTTTGGGATCACTCCCATTTCCCAGTTGGGATGGGATCATTCCCAGTTTGGGATGGGATCATTCCCATTTCCCAGTTTGGGATCATTCCCATTTCCCAGTTTGGGATGGGATCATTCCCAGTTTGGGATGGGATCATTCCCATTTCCCAGTTTGGGATCATTCCCAGCTCCCAGTTTGGGATGGGATCATTCCCATTTCCCAGTTTGGGATCACTCCCATTTCCCAGTTTGGGATGGGATCATTCCCAGTTTGGGATGGGATCATTCCCATTTCCCAGTTTGGGATCATTCCCATTTCCCAGTTTGGGATCATTCCCAGCTCCCAGTTTGGGATGGGATCATTCCCAGCTCCCAGTTTGGGATCATTCCCAGCTCCCAGTTTGGGATCACTCCCATTTCCCAGTTTGGGATGGGATCATTCCCAGTTTGGGATGGGATCATTCCCATTTCCCAGTTTGGGATCATTCCCAGCTCCCAGTTTGGGATCATTCCCATTTCCCAGTCATTCTCAGTAATTCCCAGTATTCCCATTTTCCCAGTTAATCCCACTGTCACACACCAGTAATTCCCAGTATCCCAATAATTCCCAGTATCCCAGTAACTCCCGCTATCCCAGTAATTCCCATTATCCCAGACCAGTAATTCCCAGTATCCCAGGAATTCCCTTTATTCCAATAATTCCCCCATCCCAGTAATTCCCATTATCCCACACCAGCATTCCCAGTATTCCCCAATTTTTCATTTTCCCCCCAATTTCCCCGGTTTTCTTCAAATTTCCAGCTTTTTTCCACCATTTTCCCTCTTTCCCCCGATTTCCCATGGGGTTTTTTTCCCCTCAATTTCCCATGGGGTTTTTCCCCAATTTTCCCCAATTTTCAATGGGTTTTTCCCCAATTTTCAGTGGGTTTTCCCCCAATTTTCCATGGTTTTTTCCTCCAATTTTCCCTTTTTCCCCCCAAATTTCCATGGTTTTCCCCCAAATTCCCCATTTTCCTCCCTGATTTTCCCTAATTTTCATTATTTTCCCCCCAAATTTCCCTGTTTTTCCTCCCATTTCCCCCAACTTTCCCCGTTTTTCCCCCAATTTTCCACAGTTTTTCTCCCTGATTTTCCCTATTTTTCAATGTTTTCCCCCAATTTTCTCAAATTTTCAATTTTTTCCCCCCAACTTTTCCCTTTTCCCCCCGTTTTTCCCCCAAATTCCCATTTCCCCCAAATTTTCAATATTTCCCCCCAATTTTCCCTTTTTCCTCCATTTTCCCCAAA
>CM032382.1:66645280-66719733 GCA_019023105.1 Diglossa brunneiventris
CTGTGTCCGGTGTCCCTGAGCGTGTCCCAGTAAAGGGCTTGGACGTCCAGGGATTGAGAAAATGCCCCAAAGTCTCCATCCCAACTCTGGCTGGGTTTGGATTTTTGTATTTATTCTTTTTATTTTTATTATTTATATTTTTATTCATATAGAGATCAGCTTGGCGAATAACTCACACGGACAAGGGACAGGGTCAGGGACAGGGACAGGGACAGGGGAATGGAAGTGGAGGGGAAAAGGGAAAGGAAGGTGGAGGTGGTTTCTCAGTTTATTATATTTTAATGTCAGTGGGGAAAAGGAAGAACAACGAGACTTTGGTGAAATTGCCCCATTTCTGAGCACCACAATTCAAAGCCTTTACCCTTCCCCAGGGGAATAAAGGTGTTTTTCCTGCTCAGAGCATGGAATGACTCCACTTGCTCATGTGCTCTCCCAGGCTGATTTTCCTGGAGGAATTCATGATTCTTTCCAGGAAATCTGAAATATCCAGCTAGAAACACTCTAGGCTTTTTCTTATTCTTATTTCTTACACACCCCCAGCTAAGTGTGAGCCCCACCTCAGTCCTTACCCCCCAGTATCTTCCTGTAGATAAAATGATTTGTATTTGCATTATTTGTAACTCCTGAGACATGAATGAAATCCCATTTTTCCATAGGAACGACTGCAATTCCTGGCGAGGCTGGCGGTTTAATCCGGACTGTTTTAGGCCAGGTTTAGGCGGTGCTGCGGAGGTCGCGGGCGGGCAGGCCGGGTGACAGCCGCTCCCTCCCGGAGCGCTGCCGGGCTGTCAGCCCGCTGCAGCCCGCGATGTTCCTGCGGTAATTAGTCTCTCTGTGAGTTTTTAAGCTCCGTGGCATGTTCGACAGCAATACCTGCCGGGGGAGGATGCGCGGCAGCCGCATTTCGCATGCCAGCCGGCGGGAAAATGCGATGTGAAACTCGGTACCAGCGGGGACAGCGACAGGGACGAGCCCGGGCAGGTGGCAGTGCCACAGCAGGGAAGGGAAGGGAAGGGCTGCCCAGGCCGAGAGGGGACGGAAAACACCGAATGTGGAGTCATTCCACACCTGGGAATTGCGTGAATGCTGCGGGAATGTGATTGCCGCTGATTTCGGAGCTGGGAAGGGACAGGGACAGAATGCCAGGATCCCGCGGGGGGACACCGGGCCCGGGCTCCGGATCAAACCCGCTGGGTTGGGACAGGGCAGCACCCCGGGAGCTGCAGATCCGCGGGATCCCCGGTGCCGGAGGGATGGAGAGGAGACCGCGCTTAGCAGCAATTCCCATCCTCTGGAAGGATGGAGGTTTCTTTCCGTCTCGGAGCGTGTCATCCATCAGCCAAATTGCTCAGCGAGCATCTGTTCCCTGCGCCGCCGCAGCCCCGCGCGGAGCCTCGGGCGGCCCGGCCCCGGCGGCAGGGAAGCCGGGAGCCGGGATTGCTGCCACTCCCGAGGGTGTCAGGGCACCGTTACTCTGAGATTCCCCCGTCTGCAGCAACTGGAAGCAAACACCTTTTCCAGCAGGAATAAAAGCGCGCCATAAAAGAGGTATTTTATAGGTGCAGCTGTGGCCAGAGCCGTTCCATCAACATCTGTTAATCCAGGCAGGAATTCTGCTACTCTGGAGCAGGGCCTTGCCCGCTGCTCATGCCGGGATATCGGGGGGAGATATCCCCGGTTTTTGCAGGAGGCAGCAGAGCCGTGCCTCAGTTTCCCTGGGGTGACCCCCGCGTGCCCCGTGCCCTCGGAGCACCCCGCGGCGGTGCCAGCTGGGGGCTGGCATCCATCGCTGCCTGCCGCGGGAAATGCCAGCCTGCCCGCGCTCCCATCGCTAGGCAACGGCTCCATGCCGCTCTCCGCGCCCGCAGTTGGCACCTCCCTCCCTCCCACCATGTTCCTGCCGCGCCGGGGATGCAGCAAAGCCCCGTTTCTATCTTTGGCTGCCGGTGCACGGCGGAGGCACCGGCGCTGGCACCGAGCGGGCGGGTGACACGGGGACCCCGCGCCTGGAGCTCCTCGGCCGAGCCCGGGCCAAAAAATAAAAAGTTGGAGGGTTTTTTGGTTTTTTTTGTCACATCCCAACTGGGAGGCGCTGAAAGAAACAAACACTTTTAATGGAGCATATGCGGGCGCCGGAGAAGGAGAAGCCTCACAATGCATCTGCTGCGGGACCAGAAGGCTCCGTCGAGGTGTGAAGTGGGAGGAGAAAAATTGCGAGTGGATGATGCCAGAGAAGATTGCAGAAATATTAAGCAGAAGGAACGTAAACACGTGGAGCTGGGAGGGCTGGCACAAAGAGCCATCGGCCGGGGATGGCCCCAGGCGCTGCTGCCCGTGCCAGGAGCCTTTCCCTGTGTGTCCCTGCCACGGCACGGGTGGCACACCACGATCCTACAGTCCCTTACAAGCTCAGCTCTGGCACTCGGCTCCAACATCCCAACCGAGTTCCATTTTCCATAGGGAACACAGCTCTACCCTGCTATCGATTTCCACACGGCAAACACAAACACCGGCAACACCTGATAACGGGAGGGCTCCTTACCAGCCGCAATATCGCCCCATCAGCCCTGCTCCGAGTCAGGAGCTGCAGGGCTTATCTCTGCCAGCCATGGCCACCTCCTGCTCTCCAGCGAGGCTGAGCGCTCCGAGCTGGGAGCGGGACCTGGAGCCATTAATTCTCCCGAATTAAATATTTGCCAGTTCCAGAGCAATGGGCTCCGAGCTGGGAGCGGGACCTGGAGCCCTCAGTTCTCCTGAATCCAGGGATATTTGCCATTTCCAGAGCTGCCTTTCTGCCCCTCTCCCGCAGCAGCACCGGCAGGACCGGGATGTCCTCTCGGCTCCCAGGGGCTGCGGCTGCCGGGGCGGCTTTGCCCGAGGTCCCGGCCGCGGCAGAGCCCGCGGCATCTGCCGAGGTGGCCGGGGGACACTGTAATGAATTCTCTGACCTTTGCCGCAGCTGCCAGGCGGCCCGAGGGGACCCTGCTCTGCCTGGGACCTGCAGCTCCCGAATCCCTGACCAGGCAGGGAAAGGAAGCAGCAGCTTCCCAAATGCTCCCCGGCCAACAGGAATGGCACGGGATATTTTCATGGGGTATTTTCAGTGGTCCCCTGGTAACTGGGATTAACTGGGATACTGTACAGGTATAATCCCTGCACATTCTCACATTGAACTTTGTGAAAAGTGCACATTACATGCTCTACCATATGTATTTGGATGGATTGATTAGTAGTGCTGTATTAACATTTTAATAACATGAGAAATGTAGTCTTGGAGTTAAAAGGTAACTAGTGTAGTTCAAATAAGAACTATGTTAGTGGGATTTTTTTAAGAAAGGAACGAGGCACTCGCACCAGATAGCAGCCCTAGGATTTAAAAAGAATGTATTGCCCTCTTACCAGAAGAAACGAACTTCTTCCCGCCTCGAAGGAGCTGTCAGGATTCAGAGGAAGAAGCTGGCGATGACCAGACAGAATCCTGTGTTTGAATGGAATTTATGCATCGTGGATGAAGTGTGTGAATATGCAACAGGCTGCTGCTTTTAAGGGTTAATCCTTGGTTAACGGGGTCCCTTTTCGGGCTTGTGCCGCTCAGAAAAAGGAACACAGACATCCATAACTCTTTGTCTTTATTGTGTCATATTGTCCTAATTCAATTTGTCCAAATTATTATTGTATTCCTATTTTTGTAACCATTTGATTATTATTAAACTTTCATAATTTTAAAACCAAGCGACTGGCGTTTTTCACAAACTGGCTGCCCAGGGCTCCGGGTGAGGAAAGGTGGCACACCCATGGGCAGGATCCCAATGGAATCTATTTGCTGAGCCTGGCTGTGGGTGCCAGCTCCGTTCCCAAGGGCTGGCACATCCTGTGGGTGCCCTGGGTCCCCTGGCTGTGGGTGCCAGCTCCGTTCCCAAGCGCTGGCACACCCAGGTGCCCTGGGTACCCTGGCTGTGGGTGCCAGCTCCGTTCCCAAGCGCTGGCACATCCTGTGGGTGCCCTGGGTCCCCTGGCTGTGGGTGCCAGCTCCGTTCCCAAGCGCTGGCACACCCAGGTGCCCTGGGTACCCTGGCTGTGGGTGCCAGCTCTGTTCCCAAGCGCTGGCACACCCAGGTGCCCTGGGTACCCTGGCTGTGGGTGCCAGCCCCGTTCCCAAGCGCTGGCACACCCAGGTGCCCTGGGTCCCTGGCTGTGGGTGCCAGCTCCGTCCCCAAGCGCTGGCACACCCAGGTGCCCTGGGTACCCTGCTGTGGGTGCCAGCCCGCAGCCGCAGGCAGAGCTGCAGCAGTAACGAGCAAAGATGTTTGTGCCGCTAAATGAGGCTCATTAGAGCCGCGCTCGGAGCCAGCAGCAGCCAGAGGCGCCCCAATTCCTCTAATGCCCATCGAGGGCGGCTCCTGGAGGCTCCGCGCAGCACCTGCGGCAGCCCGAGCCCCGAGCACGGAGGGCCGATGGATTGCGGAGCAGGTAATGGCAATTCCCATCCCTGCAGCTCCTAGTGCAGCCTCATCCCGGGAATGCGGCACATCCAGCTCATTACAGGCGGAGGTTTGCACTCCCGCTGCTGCGGGAACATGGAGCATTTCTCAAATTTCATTCCTAAAGCAATTAGTTTGCCATCCTCTAAATGCCTCCTTTATCCTGCGCACATTATCCATTTGTGGGAATCGTTACAGGAGCTGGAATGCTGGGAATGGTGGGAAAAGTACAAACGGAGGGGGAAATGATCCAGCCCTGGATCCATGGGATTAGCTCCAGGGGAAATGATCCAGCCCTGGATCCCACAGGATCTGCTCCAGGGGAAATGATCCAGCCCTGGATCCCACAGATCTGCTCCAGGGGAAATGATCCAGCCCTGGATCTGCTCCAGGGGAAATGATCCAGCCCTGGATCCCACAGATCTGCTCCAGGGGAAATGATCCAGCCCTGGATCCACGGGATCTGCTCCAGGGGAAATGATCCAGCCCCGGATCCCACAGATCTGCTCCAGGAGAAATGATCCAGCCCTGGATCCACGGGATCTGCTCCAGGGGAAATGATCCAGCCCTGGATCCATGGGATCTGCTCCAGGGGAAATGATCCAGCCCTGGATCCACGGGATCTGCTCCAGGGGAAATGATCCAGCCCTGGATCCCACAGATCTGCTCCAGGGGAAATGATCCAGCCCTGGATCCACGGGATCTGCTCCAGGGGAAATGATCCAGCCCTGGATCCACAGGATCTGCTCCAGGGGAAATGATCCAGCCCTGATCTGCTCCAGGGGAAATGATCCAGCCCTGGATCCACGGGATCTGCTCCAGGGGAAATGATCCAGCCCTGGATCTGCTCCAGGGGAAATGATCCAGCCCTGGATCCACGGGATCTGCTCCAGAGGAAATGATCCAGCCCTGGATCCACGGGATCTGCTCCAGAGGAAATGATCCAGCCCTGGATCCATGGGATCTGCTCCAGGGGAAATGATCCAGCCCTGGATCCCACAGATCTGCTCCAGGAGAAATGATCCAGCCCTGGATCCACGGGATCTGCTCCAGGAGAAATGATCCAGCCCTGGATCCACGGGATCTGCTCCAGGAGAAATGATCCAGCCCTGGATCTGCTCCAGGGGAAATGATCCAGCCCTGGATCCACAGGATCTGCTCCAGGGGCCCAGCCCTGGATCCCAAATTTTTATAACTTTATAAAATCTATAACATTAGATATAATGTTATATAAATATCTAACTTTATATAATTTCTATAACTTTATAAAATCTATAACATTATCTATAATAGGGACACCTTATTACCCCTATATATCCACCGCAATTTTATCAATTCTGAACTATTTGTTTGAGCTGCTGCTCACCCAGAGTTCTCCGTTTGGAACAAGCCCTGGCACTGAGGGCCCTTTGGAAAATCCCCCCAGCACAGGAAGCTGTGGCACACCTGATAAATCCATATTTCAAAGGGCCAGTGATGATTTTTGGGGCTCAGAGGCTCCCAAATACCTCCTGCACTTTCCAAAATCGGCTCCTGGGAGCGCGTTACGGAAATGCCCTTGGGAAATCTGATTTTAGGTGCACATGTACAAATATTTTGCTTTTCTACCGTTTCCCTCACTGACACAAACAGAGGAACCCAGAAGTGGAGCAGACACGGGACAGGGCCTGGAGCCTGCGTGAGCTGGGAGACCCCCAGAGTCATCCTGATTATTCCTGGGAAGGTCCCGGGAATGAGGTGCAAACAAACCCCAGGTTATTAAAGCACTGTAACGTGCTGGTGAAGAGCTGAGAGGCTCTGGAATGAACGTGTGAAACCCCACGGGGCAGGACATTCCCAGAGCCCCCTTTGTCTGGGGCTCTGTGTGTCCTGTGCCGCCCAGCCGGGCAGGAGGAGTTCGGGGCAGGCTGGGAACGCTCCGCAGCGCCGTCACGGAGCTGCGCTCGGTTCCCGCAGCCGATCTCGCAGCCCCTCGGTGTCCCAGCAGCTGTTTCCCGTCTCGTCCCCGCAGCTATCGGCGGGATTAGTGCAGCTCGGCCGGCTCGGCGGCGCAAGGAGCGGCTGTGCAATTGCATTAGCCGCGCTCCAGCTCGCCGCGGGGGCGCTGCCTCCCTCTCTCCCTCTCCCTCTCTCCTTCCCTCCCTCCCTCCCGCGCTCATTTTCCAGCCCGTGGCCCCGATCCAGGCGGGAAGCCGCACACCTGGCAGCACCTTCAGCTCTCTCGGAGGAAAACTGCTGCGTTCCCAGCCCATCTGGGACCGCTTCCAGGACACACCGGAGTCCCTGCGCGATGCTCGCTGCACCGCAGGGGTCTGTGGTGGGTGAAAACTGTGGAATTTCTGCTGGAAAGCCTGGGAATGGGTGAGGCACGCCTCGCTCACCCCCCAAATGCACAAAGATTTAGCGGGTTCCAAACTCGCCCCCACACCTCCTGACTGATTCTCCTTGATTAAACCAGCTCTATTTCACAGCTCCATCCTAGGAAACCCGGGATTTGCCTCCATCAGAACCATAATGAAAGAAACAAACAAATCTCAGTCCCGGGAAGCTGCTCCAACACTGTAAGTTTTTCTAGGGATGATGCTCGAAGCACAGCTCTGGTTTGGGGATCCCCAGAGACTGAGAGACCCTTACCCAAAGCAAGCACACGGCCTCGCTGCCACCCCACTGCCATGAACCCGGATTTGGGGTTGTGGAGCCCCCCCGGCTGGCACAGAGCCCCCTTTGGCCAGCCTGGCAGCGAGAAGGAGCTGCAGAGCCCGAGGGCAGCTCCCGGCTGAGCCCAAACCACGGCGGCTTAAGAGAGGCCTTGGATCTCCCTTTGGAGCGGGATTAGAGGCTGTTTGTCCTCCAGGTCCACACCAGAAGGAGCCAACTTTAATCTCCTCCAGGGCCTTGTTATCCTCTTTTCTGAGACTCATCCCATCGGCTGTGCAGCCTCTCCAGAGCCCCCTCAGCTGCCCGAGGTGGGGCAGGGCAACTGCCCCTGCCTGTGCCTGGTTATGTCCCACATGGAAAACCTCTCCACAGCCTGGATCTGCTTCCATGGGAGCTGTCTGGGCCACGCACCATTAACGACTCCCCAGCAGCGCATTCCCTGGAGCAGTTTCAAAACATCAGCACAGCTGCCTGTTACAAAAAGGTGCTTCCTTCACCCCTCGTTAATTTTTCCAGTGATCTGGCACTTGCTATGGCTAATGGACAAGGGGAATGATTAATCTCCATCTTTTTGGTGGAGATCACGATAGAGTGAGGAAGGAAGGGAAGCTGTAATGAGACACATTCCCATGCAGTTATGTTTGAAGAACCTCAGAGTACGGTTCTTCCATCCTCTGCAAAGGCACGGAGGATTTCAAAAGGACACATTTCAGTTCACCCCTCATTCCAGCATTCCCCAAGGAGAAATTCCAATGGCAATAAAGCACGGAACTCGCTGTGCCAGTGGCAGCCTTCGAACGGATGGCTTGGCGAGGGAGAGGAGGAAGGAAGCACTCAAAGCTCTCATCAGATGCTCCGAAATTATTTCAGCTGCTAAAAATGCTAAACAAATTTGGATTTCAAAGGCCATGTTCCAAACCCTTCCCCTTTGATAATTGCTTTTTTCGTTTTTTGAAGCCATCTGTCATAGATTTCATTCCAGCCTCAGAGGGCCGACGTTCCCCTCACGGAGCGCCCGGGTTGGGGAATGTGGCAGCTCCCCGGTGAGGCCTTGGGACCCCTTCCAGTGTTCCAGGGGGCTCCGGGAGAGCTGCAGAGGGACTTTGGACAAGGCACGGGATGCCAGGACAAGGGGAGAGCCTTCCCTTTGACAGACGGGACATCGGGAGGCGGTTCCTGCCCGTGAGGGGCTCAGCCCCCGGCATAGCCCGCCCACAGCAGCTGTGGCTGCCCCATCCCTGCAAATGTCTCAGGGCGCTCCGGGAGAGCTGCAGAGGGACTCTGGACAAGGCACAGAATGCCAGGACAAGGGGAGAGGCTTCCCTTTGATAGACGGGACATGGGGAGGCGGTTTCTGCCCGTGAGGGGACATCGGGAGGCGGTTCCTGCCCGTGAGGGGGCTGAGCCCCCGGCATAGCCCGCCCACAGCAGCTGCGGCTGCCCCATGCCTGGAATTGTTCCAGGGGTCTCCATTAGAGCTTGAAGAGGGACTTTGGACAAGTAATGGGATGCTAGGACAAGGGGAGAGGCTTCCCTTTGATAGACGGGACACTGGGAGGCGGTTTCTCCCCGTGAGGGGGCTGAGCCCCGGCCCGACCCGCCCACAGCAGCTGCGGCTGCCCCATCCCTGAAATTGTTCCTGGGGGTTCCAGGAGAGCTGCAGAGGGACTTTGGACAAGGCACAGAATGCCAGGACAAGGGGGAGCGGTTTCCCTTTGACAGACGGGCCTAGATGGGACATTGTGAAGCCGTTTCTGCCCGTGAGGGGACATCGGGAGGCGGTTTCTGCCCGTGAGGGAGCTGAGCCCCGGCCCGACCCGCCCACAGCAGCTGCGGCTGCCTCATCCCTGGAAGCGTTCCAGGGCAATTTGAAATTACCTGGACCGTGGCAGGTGCAGGTGTGGCACCGGGTGGTCCCCGAAGCAGCCTCCGTGCCGAGCCGCCGGCGTCTCCGCGCTCGCTCCGCGCCGCCGGGGCCGCTCCGCTCCGTGAGGGGAAACCCGGGGCGACAGCGCCCCCTGGCGGCCCGAGCGCTGAGGGAGCGCGAGCGCGAGAAAAGGGCGGGAAAGCGGCGGGGACGGCTCCGCTGTGAGGGGACAGCGCCGCTGTGGCAGGGACAGCTCCTCAGGGCACTGACAGCTCTGCTATGGCAGTGACAGCTCTGCTATGGCAGTGCCACCTCCCCATGGCAGCGACGCCGCTGTCCCAGGTTGCTCCAAGCCCTGTCCAGCCCGGCCTTGGGCACTGCCAGGGATCCAGGGGCAGCCACAGCTGCTCTGGGCACCCTGGGCCAGGGCCTGCCCACCATGCCAGGGAACAATTCCCTCCTCAAATGCCGCCTAAAGTCTCCAGCTGAAGGCCACCAGCCCAGCTGTCCCTCACGGCCCAGCAGGTTGTGTTTTATTCCCCAAACAATGTGGTGGGAAGGTTGGAGATGCGCAAAACACTTTCCATGTGGTGATGTTTCCATGTGGTGATGTTTCCATGTGGTGATGTTTCCATGTGCTGTGGGTGACCCTGGTGGCCCCAGCAATGCTCCCTGGGTGACCCTGGTGGCCCCAGCAATGCTCCTTTGGGTGACCCTGCTGGCTCTTGCCCTCGGAATGTCCCCCAGGAGCCCCATGCCAGGTGCCCACACCCCGCAGCACCCACCAGGAGCCGTTTTGGTGCTGCGCTGGAGAGTGATTTATATTTTCCCCCATTCCAGCCCCAGCTCTTTTTCCATGCGCTGAGCTCCTTGGATTTTATTTTTTTCAGTCCTGCCTGTGAAATCTGACGGTGCTGAGGGTCTCTTTTGACATTCCAGCGACATTTTAGCTGGATTTGTAGGGAATGCACCAGAGAGAGGCAAAGTCTGGTGTGCTGGTGCAGGCAGCGAGGCTCCTGTGCTGGCAGTGCCCACCTGTACCCCCGGAATGCCCGGGCAGCAGCTCCTGTGCCAGCCCGTACACCCGGAATGGCCGGGCAGCAGCTCCTGTGCCAGCCCGCACCCGCCAATGCCCGGGCAGCAGCTCCTGTGCCAGCCCGCACCCCCAATACCCGGGCAGCAGCTCCTGTGCCAGCTCGCACCCCCAATGCCCGGGCAGCAGCTCCTGTGCCAGCTCGCACCCCCAATGCCCGGGCAGCAGCTCCTGCCGCCCCTGCCAGGCTGGGCACGGCCCGGCTGCCGCGTGAATCCCCAGAGAGCCGCGGAACGAGCGGGGCCGCGCGGGCGGGAGGAGGAGCTGGGGCAGCCCGGGGCCGGCGGCTCGCGGTGGCGGCAGCCGGGAATGCGCCCAGGGAACGGCGCGATTGGATTAGAAAAGGCCACAGGGTGAGCAGATGTTGCGGGCAGCAAGGCAGAGCTGCGGGGGGGCGGCATCAGGGACGGGCTGGAGCGGGCGGGGAGCGCTGCAGGCCGTGAGGGAGGGATGGAGGGATGGAGGGATGGATGGATGGATGGATGGATGGATGGATGGATGGATGGATGGATGGATGGATGGATGGAACCAGTCTCCTGGGACTATTGCTGCAGCTACAGGGACAAATGGCAGTTTTCTGACACTGCCCTCTTCTTTCAGATGCTGCAGGGATGTCAAAGCAGCACAAAGCCCCCCAGCTTCAGCTCCCAGCCCAGCTCAGCCCCCATGCATCTCCTCCCTCCTCCTCTACCCTGCCCAAATCCTCTGGAGTTTTGTCACTTGGCCCCTTCCATTGCAATTGCCATTGCCATTGCCATTACCACTGCCATTGTCATTGTCACTGCCATTGCCATTGCCATCCCATTGCCATTACCATTCCCAATCCCATCCCATTCCTGTCCCACTCCCATTCCCATCCCATCCCATCCCATCCCATCCCATCCCATCCCATCCCATCCCATCCCATCCCATCCCATTCCTGGACGTGACTCCTGGGATAGCAGCAAGCCCAAGAGCAGGAGAGAATCCCACTGAAAAATGAGCAGTTCCCTCTTGAGACTTGAAGAAAAATGGGAAATTGAATCAAGTAAAAAGTTCTGGAAACTGTTCCCTCCTGCTGGAATTTGGGGCTGCACAAGAGCCAAGTGCCCAGACATCAAAGCATTTACAAATGAAAATAAAATCAGCTCTGGTGGTGATGGGCTGGGGGAGAAAACCCCATCCCAAGAGGAGAATCCATATGAGGAGGAATTTTCCCCATGGAGCTGGGGGATAAAACCCATCCCAAGAGAATTCCTGTGGGGAGGAATTTTCCCCATGGAGCTGGGGGATAAAACCCATCCCAAGAGGAGAATTCCTGTGGGGAGGAATTTTCCCCATGGAGCTGGGGTGGTGGTGTGGAAATGCCCCTGAAAAGGCCACCCAGGACACCGGAGAGCCCAAATTCTGCAGGGTGAATCGAGGTCACAGGAATTCCTCCTTTGTTCTTTATTTCACTGTGCAAAGCTTTGGGGGTAAAAATAGCCCAGCTGTTCCAGCGGTGACTTGGTCTTGGGAAAAAACCCTCACTTGCAATCAGCTCCTTGAACAGCCAGGGGAAATGACAGTTTTTAAAAGAAACTTTATATTCCGTGGAGAAAATGTGTTTTTCAAACACTCCACCCCTCAGTTTAGCTGGAATATCGATGGCCCCAGCCCCTGGAGCCTGAAGGGATGGGAATGGCAGAGAGGGAACCCTCAGCTCCCAAAATGGATGGTGCTCCTTAGGAATGATCAGTTGTTTTCCAGAACTTGCATTTCACCTCATTTCAAATGCATTCAACTCCCAATTAAAGAAATGAATCTGTGCTCAAAAATGCAAATAAGAGCCCGTATCCATGAGAAAATTCCCGCTGCCTTCCCTCGGCTGGGGGAGCAGCCTGGGCAGAGCTGGGTGCAGGGCCATTATCCATAAATCCTGTAATCCAATCCAGCCCTTCCTACAACACTTTCACAGCACGCCGGGATTTTTTTGTAAGGATATTTTCTATTTTCATCCCGTGATCCCGTGTAATACATAGTCTTGGCATTTCTTATCACTTCCAACCATGCCTTTCGCAATTTTTTTATGTTTGTTCCAAATTTCAGGGCTGTGCATCCTTTTTGCCTCAGACCAAAAGCCTATCGCCCGTTCTCATCATTTTAATTAAACCGGGGCCAAGGCAGGGCAAATGTTTGATTTGGACTCCAAAGGTGCATGCAAATCACCAGCTCCATTTGATTGGGGATGGAAAGGCTCCATCCTTCCTGGATGTGGAATGGGGGTGCCTGCCAAAGCCAGGATGGAAATAAAAGCTGAATTCCCAGTGAAGGAAGTGGAATTTTTGCAGGCATTGTTTTTAAGATCCGCAGCGAGCGCCGTTGGAATTCATCAGCTCCCAACAAGCAGAGACTGAAATTTGCATGAAATGGCTCTGGAAACAAAATTTCCCAGCATGGAAATGATCTCCAAATTGACTTCCTCTTGGAATGGCTTCCCATTAAAGGCACTTCCAAGTGCAGCTGTGGAAAACGCACCTTGAGCTGGAACAGGATCCCACACAGGGAGCTGTTGGGAATTTTCTCTGATTTCCCATTGGGAATTTTCTCCAATTTCCTATTGGCATTGAGAATTTTCTCCAATTTCCCATTGGCATTGAGAATTTTCTCCAATTTCCCATTGGCATGGGAATTTTCTCCAATTTCCCACTGGCTTTGGGAGTTTTCTCCAATTTCCCAATGCCTTTGGGAATTTTCTCCAATTTCCCTTTGGGAATTTTCTCCAATTTCCCTTTGGGAATTTTCTCCAGTTTCCCATTGGCATTGAGAATTTTCTCCAATTTCCCATTGGCATTGAGAATTTTCTCCAATTCCCTTTGGTTTCAGTAATTCTCTCCAATTTCCCATTGGGAATTTCCTCCAATTTCCCAACAGCTTTGGGAGTTTTCTCCAGTGGGAGTTGCTCCTTCCCTGCCTGCCTCCTCCTGGCTGGAATGTTGTTTCAGCCCAAGCGGATTTGAGTTATTTATTGGGAATGTATTTTCCCAGGAAATAAATCGGAGGGGCTGCAATTTGGATGTAATGTTCCCCAAAAGCCATTCAGGCAAAATCTCTTTTTAACTGTGCCTAATTAGGGATCCGCACCAAAAACCGGGAGCAGCCGACGGAATGTTGATTATTTCTCTCACAAAGGGGAAAAATCATCAATTCTTTCTAATGGGATCTTTAATAATAAAAAAGAACATAATCATTACTACCCAAGACTGATGGCTTCCATGGGGCTGCCTCGCCAGCATTTGTCTGATTCCAGCTCGCAGCATTAATTATTGGAGACTAATTAGGCAAAATTGCAAAGGAAACCCTAATGAGAATGGGTCTGGAATTCTGCAATCCTGGAGCCCCTTCCTGCCATGCCAAGGTTGGAATTCTGCAATTCTGGAATTCTGCAATTCTGAGCCCCTTCCTGCCATGCCAAGGTTGGAATTCTGAGCCCCTTCCTGCCATGCCAAAGTTGGAATTCCTAGCCCCTTCCCGCCATGCCAAAGTTGGAATTCCGAGCCCCTTCCCGCCATGCCAAGGTTGGAATTCTGGAATTCCGAGCCCCTTCCCGCCATGCCAAAGTTGGAATTCCGAGCCCCTTCCTGCCATGCCAAAGTTGGAATTCCGAGCCCCTCTGCCGCTGGCTCCTCCCCGAGCTCCGGGAGCTCCTCCCCGGCATCCCCGGTGCCTTCCCGGGATCCACCTGCCGCTCTCCTGCCTCCCGCCCTCCCCGTGGAATAAATTCAGGGAATAAAGGAGGGCAGTCCCTCTCTGCCGGCGGCCGGGAGCTGTTTTTCCCAGTTTCCCGCAGGCCGTGCCGGTATTTGGGCTCGGTCACGGAGCCGGGGTTTCCCGCAGCTGCCGCTGCCCTCGCAGAGCGGCCGCGCCGTCTCCGCCGCGTTTCCCCTCATTACCTAAGAAGATTAAAGGCTTTGGGCTCGCAAAGTCCGCTCTCTCTCTCCTCGGCGGGTATTTAGAGGGTTGTAATTCCCGATTAAGTTTCACTGCAGCTTCCCGGCGAGCGGAGATCCCTGCAGGAGGAGCGGGGCTGCCAGATCTCCCTGTCAGATGCGCGGCACGGCCTAATGGGATTTACATTCCAGCGACTGCCGCAATAATCTGCCCCCAAAGCCCTTCCCATCGCACTTGTTCAGCGTCTCCAAAATCATCATAAGGAATAAAAGTCAAGCGCTGCGAGGGGGAGATAAAATCGCTGCCTGTGGAGGGGCGAGCCTGGGACGCGCTGGGATCTCACCACGAGCAAATCCAGGAGCTTTACCTTGGTTTTTCAATTTTCTATCACCAACAATTCCCTGAATCCAGACAAGATGAAAATCTAGCCAAGGAGAGGCTGAAAATTCCCATTCTTAGATCTGCTCTTTGTGCCTTGAGTTTTGGAGCTGCTCGGGAGGAAATCCCAGCTGCAAGTCCATCCCTGATCCCTCCAACTTTTCCAAATATTCCTGACCTTGAAACTGCCCCTAAACATTGACAAGAGAACTGAAACTGCACCTGAACATTGACAAGAGAATTCCTGGAGGAAAAAAAGAAGCCTGGAATGCTCAGGGATTTTCATCCCATCCCCAGCAGAGTTAAACCTGTTGAGTTTAAGGAGCAGATTTTGGGGTGGGATTTAAGGAAAAAAAAAAAAACAAATCCACACAAGATGCAGGCAAGGAAAGAGATTTCAATGTGGTGTTGTGGCTGCAGAGCAGGGAATAAATCCTGGCTCTGCCTGTGCTGTGCCAGGATGGAGGGGATGCCAGGAGGGCACCGCAGCCCCAGGGGTGGCACTGCCAGCACTCCTGCTCCTGCAGGGTGGCACAGCCTGTGCCAGCAATTCCAGCCCCATATCCCAAATTCCTGCTCAGGTATTCAGCTTGGAAAAGCCTCCCGTCCTCCTTTCATGGAGTTATGGAATGGTTTCATTCCATCATTCCATCATTCCATTATGGAATCCCAATATCCCAGATCCCAATATCCCATCATTCCATTATGGAATCCCAATATCCCAGATTCCTGCACAGATATTCTGGATGGAAAAGCCTCCCTCCCTCCTTTCATGGAATCATGGAATGGTTTAGGAATTCCATCCCAATATCCCCTTTCATGGCTCTGGGCACCCCGTGCCAGCAATTCCATGCCAACATCCGCTGTGGCAGTGGGTGCCATGCCCCGGGTGCTGCCCCCGCTCCCTCTCAGCTCTCCTGGAGCCTCTCCCAGCTTTTTCTGGCTCTTTATCCCATCTGGGATCAGCCCCAGCTCCTCCCTGTGCCCCTCTTCCCTCCCGGGCAGCTCAGAGTGCCAGGCTGGCACTGCCACCATTGCTGTGGGTGGGAATCGTGCCCTCCTCTCCAGGGGTGGCACGAGGAGCAGGAAGCTGCTTTTCTTTCCCTCTCCCACCAGATCCAGGTGTTCTGCAGTCCAGATGTGCCCTCCGGGGCTCCCAGCCTGGCACTGCAGTGGCACAGGAAGGAGCAGCTGGCACTGTTTGGGTGGCTCTGCCCAGTTTGCTTCATTCCTGCCCAGCCATGCGGGCTGGCAAACGGCTCCTGCTGCGTTTGGTGCCCTTTCAAATATTGCTGAGAGTGGGAGGTGCCATCTGCTGCCAGTCTGGGCTGTGTCTGCAACAGCTCCGCTGCCAGCGCTGTGCCCGTGGGCACTGGGCACCCACAGCAGCCAGCAGAGCCAGCCTGGGCACCCAGTGACCCTGCAGAGCCAGCCTGGGCACCCAGTGACCCAGCAGAGCCACCCTGGCACCCGGCTGGCACCCAGTGCCCCCACAGCAGGTCCCCAGCATGCCCAGGGTGCCAGCCTGGCTGAGCGGGTGCCGTCCTGCCCTGGAGCTGGGTGACCTTTGGGTCCCTTCCATGCCCATTCCGTGGTGCCAACCGAAACCATTCCAGAATCCCATGAAAGGGGGAAGGGAGGCTCTGAATATCTGTGCAGGAATCTGGGATATCAGAATTCCATAATGGAATTTGGGATATTGGGATCTGGGATATTGGGATTCCATAATGGAATCTGGGATATTGGGATTCCATAATGGAATGATGGGATAATTGGAATCTGGGATATTGGGATCTGGGATATTGGGATTCCATAATGGAATGATGGATATTGGGATCTGGGATATTGGGATCTGGGATATTGGGATTCCATAATGGAATTTGGGATATTGGGATCTGGGATATCAGAATTCCATAATGGAATGGTGGATATTGGGATCTGGGATATTGGGATTCCATAATGGAATTGTGGAATGATGGAATGAAACCACTCCAGAATCCCATGAAAGGAGGAAGGGAGGCTTTTCCAAGCTGAATATCTGGGCAGGAATCTGGGATATTGGCATGGAATTGCTGGCACGGGGTGCCCAGAGCCAGCCTAAGCCATTCCAGAACTCCCTGCGAAGAGGCCCTGAGTGTCCCCAGCGTGCCCTGGCACAGCCCGGGTGGCACCTCCTGTGGCACGAAATCCCAGTTTTGCTCTTGCCTCTCTGCTGCCCACGAGTGCAAAGCCAGCAACTGCTGACTGGAACGTTTCTATTGTGGAGTTTCTGCTAAATATGCATATCTTAATTGCATTAGTCAAAATAATTAGCTAATATTTTTGCATAATGACGAGGTAAGCAAATATCACCAGAGCTCAGTGCTTCGTGCCTGAGTAAATTTGGGAAATTAATCGACTCCCAATTTCCTAATTATCTGCCTTTTATTCCAAACTCAAACAATGAAACGCTCCAGCCTTTTGTCATTTTGTTTGCACCTTGGAAAAATCTAAAGCACCTGTTCTTTCCAGTTTTTTTCCCCCTCACTTTAGCAAAGAAATGGGAATGATCCTTCCTCCCCTTGCCTGTTTGAGGCACTCAGAGCGAGGATCACAAAAACCTGCATTTCCTCATTTCCAGGGATGCCTCAACAATTTCAGAACCATTTGGAACAAAATCCCTGGGGAGAAAATTCCAAATTGAAAGAGTGAGAAACAGGCAGGATGGAGGGATTAAAATGCATGTGGATGTGACACTTGGGGACATGGCAATGGTTGGATTTGGGGGTCTTGGGAGGATTTTCCCACCCGAATATCTGAGCAGGAATTTGGGAGTCTTGGGTCCTCTCTGTTTCCTGGTGGAATGGAGAGATCCTGGATGCCCCTAAACCCACCAGTTGCTGGCTGTTCTCCTGCGGATGTCCCTAAACCCACCAGTTATTTTCTGTTTTCCTGCTGGCATCAAGAGATCCTGGATGTCCCTAAACCCACCATTTTTCCTGGTGGAATGGAGAGATGGATGCCCCTAAACCCACCAGTTCCTGGCTGTTTTCCTGGTGGAATGAAGAGATCCTGGGTCCTGCCTGCCCTGAATTTTCTCCTGATTTTTGGGGTGCTCAAATTACTGTTGTCAACAGCACTTTTGTGATGGGAAACTCAGCATTAGCAGGCCATGGGCAGAGCTCTTCTCCCTTCTCCCAGGATTTCTGGGTGGCTCTGGGACAGGGAAGTGCTGCTAAATCATCCCCAGGAAGGAAAATATCTCCCCCCACACACACACGAATTGTCAGGCCCAGCTGGGATGTCTCAGCTAAAAACAAGAGCGAGGAAGCCAACAGAGCCCCTCCAGCCCCAACCCCTCAGGATGTGGGGAAAGCCGGTGAATTCCCACTGCAGTGTGTCCTTCCCTGCTGCCTGGGTTATTGTTAACCGGCCGCGCTCCCCAGCTGGCAGCAGCGACTCCCTCAAGGGCTTGGAGTTGTGTGCAAGATGGATTTGGGGGCTCAGGACAGAACCCACAGATGATCAGCTCCGCCCTCGGCTCTGCTGTTCCCCACATGGGTCCCCAGTTTCTCCTGGCCCCGCAAATGTGGCAATGAGTGTGGAAAGAAAATGGATTTGTCCAGAGCAGAAATGTCATTTCTGGGGGTATTAAATGAGGACAAATGGTAAAATGGGTTTGATTTCAGAGCCCCATCCTTTCCTTGTGGGCGTGGGAGGGTGGGATTGGAAGGGTGGGCATGGGAGGGTGGGATTGGAAGGGTGGGATTGGAAGGGTGGGCATGGGAGGGTGGGATTGGAAGGGTGGGATTGGAAGGGTGGGCATGGAAGGGTGGGCATGGAAGGCTTGGCATGGAAGGGTGGGCATGGAAGGGTGGGCATGGGATGGTGGGATTGGAAGGGTGGGCATGGAAGGGTGGGATTGGAAGGGTGGGCATGGGATGGTGGGATTGGAAGGGTGGGCATGGAAGGGTGGGATTGGAAGGGTGGGCATGGGATGGTGGGATTGGAAGGGTGGGATTGGAAGGCTTGGCATGGAAGGGTGGGCATGGAAAGCTTGGCATGGAAGGGTGGGATGGGAATGGTGGGATTGGAAGAGTGGACATTGGAGGGGGGGGTTGGCTCCTGCTCTGTGAGCCGGTGCTGGGGCTCTGTGCCCCGGCACTGCCCCGCTCGGGGGTGGCACAGGGTGACCTGACAGATGCCAGGAGGAGTCACGGATGCTGCGGGTGCCAAAGGGAAATGTGACACACGACACCGGCTCCGGAAAGGTGACAACAGCGACGAGGGAGGGGACAGGGCACAGACAGAGAGTGGCTGCGGGACAGGGGACACGGGCACGGCTGTGTGACACGGGACACGGGACAGGGCACACGGCACACGGGACAGGGGACACGGGCGCGGCTGCGGCTGCTTTGGCGGCTGCCGGGGCCGGGGCGGGGATGGGCCGGTGTGGGCACTGCGGGCACCGCGGGCACCGCGGGCACTGCGGGCACTGCGGGCGCTGCGGGCACCGCGGGCACTGCGGGCACTGCGGGCGCTGCGGGCACCGAAGGCACTGCGGGCACTGCGGGCGCTGCGGGCACTGCGGGCACTGCGGGCACTGCGGGCACCGCGGGCACTGCGGGCATTGCGGGCACTGCGGGCACTGCGGGCGCTCATTTTCCGCCAGGGTGACTCCGGCAGCCGCGTCTCGTGCTCTACTTAGCACTGACCTCCCCTGCGCCGTGCCACGTGCGGGCACAGATGGCACCTTCCGTCTTTCATTGCCTCTGCCACCGGAGCCAGGCCGGGACAGGGACAGGGACAGGAACACGGGACAGGGAACAGGGGACAGGGACAGGGACACGGGACAGGGAACAGGGGACAGGAACAGGGACACGGGACAGGGAACAGGGGACAGGAACAGGAACACGGGACAGGGAACAGGGGACAGGGACAGGGACACGGGACAGGGAACAGGGGACAGGGATACGGGACAGGGACAGGGACAGGGGTCAGGGGCAGGGACACGGGATAAGGGACACGGGACAGGGGACACGGGACAGGGGACACCTCGGGGCCCGCCCCTCCTGGCCCTGCCCCTGCCACGCTCCACACAAATCCCCTCTGGGAAATGTTGTTCAAACCCAGAGCCAGGTCCAGCCCTGCCCTGGACACCCCCAGGTTCCCCCAGCACCTTTCTCCAGGCTGAGCCCCATCCCAGCTCCCCCAGCCCAGCCACCCCAGCCCAGCTCCCCCATCCCAGCTCCCCCAGCCCCATCCCAGCTCCCCCAGCCTCTCCTCAGTTCCATTCCCTGCCCTGGACACCCCCAGTTCTGCCCTGTCCTGAGGAGCCCAGGAATTTCTCATCGAAATTAAAAACTGGGCCCTGAGGCCTCACAGTTTTTATTGAATTTCCACGAGACAGCCCTAAAACACACCCGGGGCTGTAGATAACAACTCTGGGGCTCTTCCAGCTCCCAAAGTTTGCAGTAATTCCCTACAAATGGGTCCCTGCTTGATAACTTCATTTAGGCAGCTTAATTAAAGCAGCAGCCCTGCCTTGTCCACCAAATAAGGCAAAGAGTTTTCAAATATTACACTCAATTATACTTATAAATCTTGCCCAGGTAATGAACACATTCTTTGGATTGCAGACGAGCCGGACACTTATCTTCCTCCCAGAGATAAACCAGCACATCCCTATAATGCATTGCCGAATCCCATTTTCTATTAAATAATAATCATTGTAATTAATAGACTGGTTATTTTATCTGCCTAATCTGGTTACAGCCATTTATCAAAGCTATGTAAATGAGGGTGGCACAAAGCCGTTCATTATGATTTTCCAAAGGGCTCGTGTCTCTCTCTGGAGCATGGAAAATGTAATTCTCTTGAACTTAATAAGATACTTGACTTCGTGGCATTCCCAGCAAGCAAATCCAGGCAAGACTTGGGTTTTTTTCTGTCACATTCAATTTGTTCGACTCCCAATTCTCCATCACTTTTCTCCAATTTTCCCCCAATTTTCCCCCAATTTTTTCCTAATTTTTTCCCCAATTTCCCCCAATTTTTCCTAACTTTTCCCCATTTTCCCCAATTGTTCCCTCAATTTTTTCCTAATTTTTTCCCCATTTTCCCCCAATTTTTCCCAATTTTTCTCCAATTTCCCCCCATTTCCCCCAATTTTCCCCCCATTTTTCCCCAATTTTTCCCCATTTTTTTGCCCAATTTTTCCCAATTTTCCCCCAATTTTTCCCCAACTTTTCCACATGTGGAACCACCAGGGAGGGAGGAGTGCTGAGGGATTTTCCTTGGTGCCACAGCCCCAGGTTTGTCCCCATCAGTGAATCCCTGTGACACCAAATAACCTGGAATTACCCACCACTGGATCTGCCCCTTTTGCCTTGGTCTCTGCCACAACATTCACCACCAAAGGTAAAAACTTCTTTTCCTTCACTCCTCCAGTGGGTCCAACAGGCAAAATTCCAATTTGTTTTGGGGTTTCCCCCGTTCTGCTGCACTCACCCTTGGCAGATCCCACTCCAGCACCTCCACAGAGCACAGCAACATCCCAGCTCCTAGAAAAGGAACAAAAATCATGTCCAATTAGCACAGCTTTCCTAAAGATCCTAAAATATTGCTTCCACAAGTCAGGCTGAGGCAGAGAATTACATTCATTTCAGCCTCCTGAGATTAGAGAAGAAGTTCAAGTTTCTGGTGGGGATAAATAAGATTTCCTTAAAGCAGTTTAACAGCTGCACCAAAAACAACTGGGAGGGAAAAACAAGAAAAGGGAGAAGTGAAGACATCCATTTTGTGCAATCAGTGGCAGGTGCAAGTCAAGGGCATGGCCTTTAGCAGGACCCGGGGCTTGGCCAGGGCTCTGCCAATTAATCATCCAGCAAAATGCACTTGACAGCTTGGAGGAGGCTCCGATTCCTTTTCTCATGATTGAGCTGCTAATTCCATCCTGGAAGTTACAGACAGCAGCAGAGACTCGGGAAAAGCTGAACAGGGTTTGGCTGCTGGGGGTTTCAGCGTTTGGGCTGGCTCAGGCACTCAGAGCCCAGGGAAAAGCTGAACAGGGTTTGGCTGCTGGGGGTTTCAGCATTTGGGCTGGCTCAGGCACTCAGAGCTCACTGGGGAAGGGTTCCCCAGAGCTGAGTGTGAATCACTGCCAAGTTTCTCTTAGGAAGGGACAGAATTCCCTTTTTTGCTTCATCCTCCTGTTTTATTTCAGGGTTGATTCCCACGTGGAAAGGGGACAGGCTGAGACATCCCTGAGAGGACCCCAAGGAATCAGAGCTGTGGGGATCCCAGGCTGTGTCCTGTGCCCCTAAAACTCATGAAAAAAGGGGGAGCAGCCACTGGTGACACTGAGGTGAAATCCCCACAGCCCCAAATGCCCCAAATCACTGGGACAGCAGCTGAACCCCTCTGTGCCCCTGAAGCTGTCCCAGGGGGACACATGGCACCGCTGCTTTATGTAAGGGCTGGCTGCAGCTGCTATTTTTAGGCTCGTTCATAAAAAGGATTGTTCATCATTAGAGCGGCTTAGCAGGCACAAATCACAGCCCTGCTGAATCTTGGGGGAAAGGGAGGTGATCCATCCCACTAATCCCCCACAAAGTCCCTAAATCCCAGCTCCAGGAACTGGGCTGGAGGCTCAGACCTCTGGTTTCCTCTCTGCACTTGGGATGGCACATTTCCTATATTTGTATTTCCATCTACCTCCCAAATCCAGAAGCTGAGCCCTACAGCACCACCTAAAGCTGAGCTTAACTAAGCCCAGCATTCCTAAGGTGCAGTGTGAATAGAATGGGGAGGGAAGGCTGCTTTTTCTGAACACAAAACTAAAGATGAAAACTGCTTTGTGCCCCAGGGTGAATTCTCCAGCAGCTGGGCAGGAGGTGGGAATGGAGCTCAGGGAAGGAAGAAGCACAGGGGGTTACTCTGAGATGGAATTTGCCTCGACACAGCTCCTGTCCAGCACTGGAACTGGAATTTGAGCAAAGGAGGAACCACAGAATTTCCTGATCCCCACAGGGATCAGCAGAGTCCAGCTCCTGATTTATTCTGTTCTCAATCTCAACCTGGTATTCCCACCAAAAAAAAGAGATGAGCTCTTTTTGGGGACAAGGAGAATGAAAGTTCTTGGACTATTCTGAGTATGCCAAGGCCTCAGAGAGCCGAGGATATTTACTTTTTACTTTACCAAGGAAGATTGAATCAATGACTCGAGGTTGTCTCTGAGGGTGTTCTTGGTGGAGATATCCAAGTTTCAGCATCCCGACAGGGGGAAAATCCACCAGTGTCCCGGAAATTCCCTTTCTGCCCCACCCACCCACGCACGCACCCAGCAGGGCTGTGGGGTCGGGAACACAAAGGGAATTTCTGGGAACCCCTTTCCTGCTGACCCCATGGCTGTGCCAGACCTTCCCACTGCCCCTGTGCCTCCCTCACCGGCTTCCAGTCAGGATTAAATTAGGATTACATTTCTCAGCCTCTAAAAAAAGCCCAGGAAAGGATGAAATGTGGGATTAACAGTCTGGGGAAATCTGCTGGTTGCTCAAAGATCTTGAGCGGGTAATGTGGAGATTTTGGGAAATTAGGAGTTTGAAGTGCTGCAGAGCGGCCTGAGCTGGGTTTACAGCTAAAACCCTAATCCCTCGGATTCCTGAGTCCATGCAAAGAGCTGGAAGGTGCTGCAGGATCCCCTTTTTTCCAGAGCTGTGCAATTTTTATGGGATGCTGCATTTCCCTGTGAGCACTTGGGGTGTTCAGGAGCAGGATGGCAGGAATGAGACCTGAATCCTTGGAGGCCCTTGGAGGTGACACCATCCCGGGATGCTGTGGCTCCGTGACCTAAATCCATCCCCAATCCGGGCTTAAACCCTCCTGTGCTGCTCTGGGATGGATGGAGATCAGCTCCAGAAATCTCCTGCTTCAGGATTCGTATTTAATGGCCATTTCCAGCATTTCCTAACCCAAACCATGCTTGGCCCCAGGGTGAGACATTGTCCACCAGGACATGTGGGAAAGTGAATGGGAATTAGGAAAAGGTTGGGATGTCCAAGGAATCAGTTCCCTTGCAGAAATTAAAGTGACATTTGGAATTAAAGCAACATTAATTGGGAGTAATTTGATACAATAATTCGTTTAGTTATTATTATTATTATTATTATTATTATATTATTATTATATTATTATTATTATTATTATTATTATTACTATTAAGTTTGCTTGGCACTGTGGATGGACATGGATGGGTATGGATGGGTATGGATGGGTATGGATGGACATGGATGGGTATGGATGGACATGGATGGGTATGGATGGGTATGGATGGGTATGGATGGGCATGGATGGGTATGGATGGACATGGATGGGTATGGATGGGTATGGATGGACATGGATGGGTATGGATGGACATGGATGGGTATGGATGGGTATGGATGGGTATGGATGGGCATGGATGGGTATGGATGGACATGGATGGGTATGGATGGGTATGGATGGACATGGATGGGTATGGATGGGTATGGATGGGCATGGATGGACATGGATGGGTATGGATGGACATGGATGGGTATGGATGGGTATGGATGGACATGGATGGGTATGGATGGGCATGGATGGACATGGATGGGTATGGATGGGTATGGATGGGTATGGATGGGTATGGATGGGTATGGATGGGCATGGATGGGTATGGATGGACATGGATGGGTATGGATGGGTATGGATGGGTATGGATGGACATGGATGGACATGGATGGGTATGGATGGGTATGGATGGGCATGGATGGACATGGATGGGTATGGATGGGTATGGATGGACATGGATGGACATGGATGGACATGGATGGGCATGGATGGGTATGGATGGGTATGGATGGGTATGGATGGGTATGGATGGGTATGGATGGACATGGATGGGCATGCATGGGTATGGATGGACATGGATCGGTATGGATGGACATAGATGGGTATAGATGGGTATGGATGGGCATGGATGGACATGGATGGGAATGGATGGACATGGATGGGTATGGATAGACATGGATGGGTATGGACATGGATGGGTATGGATGGGTATGGATGGACATGGATGGACATGGATGGGAATTGGGGATGTGCTGGAACTCCTTGACACCTGCTCTGGAATTCACTGGACAGGTCACCTCCAACTTCCTGATTCATGGACTGACATCTGGATTTTATTTGGTAGTTCAATGGAAATTCCTCCTTAATGCAGAATTAAGGAAGGAGCCCTGGAATCAGGGAAAACAGCAACCATTGTGGTTTTCCTTGGAGGTTCCCTTAAAAGATTTAATTTATATTTCTGATGATGAGTGAATTGTTCTTCTTGTTTAAAAAAAAATTAATCAGCTGTCAATGCCGCAAATTTGAATTCTCCATTCAGTAATGTTTCATAATCCCATTCCAGAAGGATGCATTCATGAGGAGGAGCAGCCAGCCCTCTCCATGGGGCTTTGGTCTGCCTGGAGGATGGCACTCGAGTGCTCCAGATGAAAGGCTCCCACTTTCATCCCTGCAACTCCTGCACAGCCCCTGCAACTGAAGGGCTTGAAGGGAATAATTGGCTCTTCAGAGGAGCAGGGCTGAACAATGTCCTCGCTGCTCTCGAGCTCTCTCCCGCATCTGTCTCTGCATTCCCTGCTTTGTACCCAGAAATTAAATAATGGGACCTACAGCATTCGATCACTAAAATATTCTGCCTTTACACTTTGCTCCAAATTAATTTCCCAGCTGAGGGGCAGGAGAGGATCCCAGGAGTGGGAGGGGATCCCTCCCTGCCTTTGTCGGGATCCATTGTCAGGACACCACGAGCTGCTGTACCTAAACCCGTCTGAGGAGAGGGCTGCGCTTTCTTCCCATACCCTAAATTCCCAGAGCACAGGGGAAACACGAGCAAACAGCGGCCACATCCCTCTGATTGTCCTTCCTGCCCGGGATGTGCTAAGGGAGACGGGCGGGAGCGGCCCCGTCTGCGCTGGGCCGGCCCCGGGCACGCTGGGGCTGCTGGAGCCGCCTGGATCCCTGAACCCGGCTCAGGGCACGCTGGGGCTGTCGGACCCAGCCTCCCTGGCTAAGCCCGGCTCAGGGCTCTGCTAGACCCGGCTGGACCCAGGCCCCCTGGCTAAACCCGGCTCAGGGCTCTGCTAGACCCGGCCGGACCCAGCCTCCCTGGCTAAACCCGGCTCAGGGCTCTGCTAGACCCGGGCGGACCCAGCCCCCCTGGCTAAACCCGGCTCAGGGCTCGGTGCCAGCCGGGTTCAGCCGGGCCAAGCGAGAGCTCAGTGCTCGCTGGAGCTGAAACGTCCCCGCTCGGCTGCACAGGTTCCCGGCACTTCTGGCCTACTTAAGCCCTATTTTAAGACTGGCAATGGGGCTTCAGTGTGGTGAGGATCGAGTGACACCCTAGGGACAGCGGGGAGCTCCGGCCCAGGTCACCGGGGCTGCTTTTCCACTCCTTTGTTACTCCCCTGTGCTCTACTCAGCAACCTCGGGATTTTTTATTTCTAATTTTTTTCCTGGGACGTTTTTTTAAGCTCGGAAGTGACCGAGCTCATCCCTCCGGTGACACCGAGGGGCCCCGGGCTTTGTGTGCGTGTCTGCTTTTGTTTCCTCGCTGGATGCGAAGCGGAGCGGGCCACAACTCTCCAAACAGGAAGCCGGATAATCCGAAAAGGATGTTTCCCCTCCTCCCCCCCGTGTGTGAGCGAGGAGCCCTAATAGCTCCCAAATGTCCCCATCCAAGCCCTTCCTACCTGGGCGTGCACATCAAGGGCTCCGCGGGCCGGGACCACCCGTGACCGTGTCCGGGATGCACCCGGCTGCACTTGCAGCACATCTGGAGCAGCTGGAGCCGAGGGGGACCTGTGTGCACAATAAACATCAGCCTAAGTGCTCTGATTGCTCACAGGGAGGCCACAACTGCTGCCAGCCCCTGGCGAGGCTCGGAGGTGGTTCTGCTGGGGGTGGCTCCTGCTGGCCCTGCTGACAGAGCTGTGCCTTTAAACCAACTGAGAAATAAGATTTTCCTATTACTGACAAGCAGCAACCTCAGATTTCGAGAGGTCTAAATCCGAGTTCCCTCTGCTCCAATGCTTCTAGAATATCCTTCAATTTCTCCCAAGCAATCTGACGGCATGTGAAACCCATTCTTATTTTTACCCTCCTTCTCCATATGAGAAAGGAAACACAGTCCATTTGCTGCGAGCCCCTCAGCATCTGCTGGTTTGTCAGTTTGATTTAGCTGAGAAGCTTTCACGGTGGCTGCAGAGGGGCTGCTCTCAGTTGCTGCTCCTCACCAGCAGCACGGACGGAGCTGCGCTTTGTCACCCCTGAGGTGTCCCAGGAATGCCGAGTACTGGGGCCGTGGGGGCTCCAAACCTCCCTGAGCAGCTCC
The DNA here is from genome assembly GCA_019023105.1 of Diglossa brunneiventris. Classification (NCBI taxonomy): domain Eukaryota; kingdom Metazoa; phylum Chordata; class Aves; order Passeriformes; family Thraupidae; genus Diglossa; species Diglossa brunneiventris. The sequence goes on from CM032382.1 coordinate 66,672,067, forward strand.
AGTTCCTGAGGACCCATGCCTGACCTCCCCTGGCCCAGCCTGAGGCTGTTCCCTCTGTTCCTGTCCCTGTCCCCTCCTGGCAGGAGCTGTGCAGAGCCAGGAGGGCCCCCTGAGCCTCCTTTGCTCCAGGCTGAGCCCCTTCCCAGCTCCTCAGGGATTCTCCAGCCCTTCCCAGCTCCCTCAGGGATTCTCCAGCCCCTTCCCATCTCCATGTCTTCCCTGTCATGAGGAGCCCAGGATTGGAGGTTTGTCCCTGCCCAGCTCCTGCTGCCACAGGAGGTGACACAATCCAGGTGCCATCGGCCTTCCTGGATTCAGACACTGTTTTATCCCCTTTATCCCATCCTTCAGCCTGTCTCTTGTCCAGCTTTCCCTTCTCTAGCTGCAGTTTCATTTTTGGGATGCTCCTCTATTGTTTGTGGCTCTAATCCTCTCCCTCTGCTTGTGGTGTCTGGAAAACAGAGCTGCAGGATGGCCTGGAAGTTCTCAGATCCAGCTGCTGGGACTAAGCAAGGCTTGGACAGCCTTCCTTGGACAGGGCTCCTGCAGGGCTTGGGGAGCCTTCCTTGGACAGTTCTCCTCCAGAACTCCAGTGAGATATCAAATAAATAGAATAAATAGATCTAAAGCATGCAGGGAATCTTCTTTCCCTTTGCATCTCTGCTTTTTAAAGGCAAAAGAAAAGGGAGCTGGCCTTTAAGCCTTCAATTAATTGAACAAAGATTTCCAAATTGTTCAATTGGTTTCATTAGGAAGTGTATAATAGAATAATAAAGTAAAACAAATGATATAAAGCAGACCCACTAATTAGCTCTACATGATTGATACAGCTTTGGACGAGGCATTTGATCTCCAACAAAATGCAGTTCCTTGTTAAGAGGATTTTTAATTGATGTGCAGAGAGGTATTAGATGATGTTGGAAAATAATTACTCCAAAGCTACTCATGCATTTGGCTGAACATAACAAATGAAGTTTGGGCTCTGGATCTGGCGGAGTGGACACGTGCTAATTAATAACGAGAGGAACAAGCGTCTTCCAGGGGCTTTAACCCAGTGTTTACCAGGAGATTGCGCCGCAATTATGCTCCATAATGAGCCCGTCATGCCGCTGCAACGCGCATTACTCACGTGTCAGCGCGACGGGCGTGCCGCGGCCCCCGGCGGGGCGGGACCGGCCCGGGTTCGCCCCAAAACTGCCCTGCGCCCCGCCTGCAGGGTGCTGGGCACCGCGGCTCGCCCCAAAACTGCCCTGCGCCCCGCCTGCAGGGTGCTGCACACCGCGGCTCGCCCCAAAACTGCCCTGGGCCCCGCCTGCAGGGTGCTGCACACCGCGGCTCGCCCCAAAACTGCCCTGCGCCCCGCCTGCAGGGTGCTGGGCACCGCGGCTCGCCCCAAAACTGCCCTGCGCCCCGCCTGCAGGGTGCTGCGCACCGCGGCTCGCCCCAAAACTGCCCTGCGCCCCGCCTGCAGGGTGCTGCACACCGCGGCTCGCCCCAAAACTGCCCTGCGCCCCGCCTGCAGGGTGCTGGACACCGCGGCTCGCCCCAAAACTGCCCTGCGCCCCGCCTGCAGGGTGCTGCACACCGCGGCTCGCCCCAAAACTGCCCTGCGCCCCGCCTGCAGGGTGCTGGACACCGCGGCTCGCCCCAAAACTGCCCTGCGCCCCGCCTGCAGGGTGCTGGGCACCGCGGCTCGCCCCAAAACTGCCCTGCGCCCCGCCTGCAGGGTGGTGCTGCACAGGGCGGGGCACGGTCGGTCTGTGGGTGCCCACCCTGGCGCTGCAGCAGCTCCCAAATCACGGAATTCCCAGTGGGAATAACAAACCTCGGTGGGAATAACAAAAACAAAGCCCGAGAGTCCCAGGCCGGGCTGGATGGGGCACCCTGGGACTGTGGAGGGTGGCCCTGCCCTGCTTTGGGTCCCTTCCCAGCCACAGCCCCCAAATCACGGAATTCCCAGTGGGAATAACCAATCTCAGTGGGAATAAAAACTTTCAGTGGGAGTAACAAACGTCAGTGGGAATAACAAACCCTGAGAGTCCCAGGCCGGGCTGGGTGAGTTTCAGAGCACCCTGGGACAGTGAAAGGTGGCCCTGCCCTGCTTTGGGTGCCTTGCCAGCCCCATGGAACGGTTTATTCCATGATCCACCCGACAATCCCTGGGAATGGCTTCTCTTCACCCCCAGCAGCCAGAGGTGCTTTCATACCTGGAAACTCAGGGCTCAATCCTCTAGAAACCAAAGGAACTCTCCCAACTTTGCTACTTTCATTCCAAAATTCCATTTGGATTTGGAATGAACAGCAAAAATCCCTTTGGGTCTGGATGCTCTTCTCCCAGTACGGAGAGCAGGCTGGAGATGCCACCCTGGCCAAAGGTGTTTGGAGCTCTTGGAAACCAAAGGAACTCTCCAAACTTTGCTACTTCCATTCCAAAATTCCATTTGGATTTGGAATGGAATGAGGAATGAACAGCACCTGACTTGATCCCAAAATCCCTTTGGGTCTGGATGCTCTGTTCCCAGTATGGAGAGCAGGCTGGAGGTGCCACCCTGGCCAAAGGTGTTTGGAGCTCTTGGAAACCAAAGGAGCTCTTCAAACGACTTGAATTCCAAAATTCCACTTTGATTTAGCACGTGCCCCGTTCCCAGACAATCCCAGGGTGACAGCCCGTCGGATTTTGTGCCTGTGCCAGGAGTCTCAGTTTTATTTTCCTCCTTCCCAGCAATGCCTGTGACACTTCCCCGCCGTGGCTTTCTATTTGTACTCCAATGTGTGTTTGGTGGGTGAGAGTGCGGCGTGGTTTTGAACACTTGTCACAAGTTTTATTTTTGGAAGAACACAGAGAGGATTTGGGGAGCTAATTAAGAGTTTGTGAAGTTTCCTGGAGAAACGAGAAAGGCCCAAACCTGCTCCAAAGTGCTTTTTCCACTCCATTCCTCGTTTGCCACCTCCTCCTCCTCCTCTAGTTGATAAATCTGTTAATTAATGGTGTTTATTCTCCCGCTGGCCCCGCCTGAGCCGTGCCTTGGTGATTATATGATTAGGCAGCGATGATAACGCATGTGGGAAAAGGTATTTATTGTGTGTGTGGGCTCCCCATCTCTATGGAAACAGGCAAATATTTGCAGACCTCCACTCCTGATTAATACCTCCCCTATTATATAAAGGCTGCATGGAGAATTCCCGGTGACAGTTTCGGTGTGTGAGCACCGGGCTCGTCAAAGCCCGCTGATTTAAGGCCCCTCACACCCAGCAGCCCTGCCTGGGAATTATTTTTGGTTCCCATCTCAGGCAGGAAGGGATCTGCAGGGCCTTGGGGCATCTCTGGCAACATCTGCAGGCACCTCGGGCAAAATCCTCTCTCCTCACTGAATGGAAAATTCCTGTGACCTCCAAATGGCCACGGGGACGTGGCAGGGACCGAGCTCTTGACAAGGCCCAGGGTTTCAGGAATATTTTGTATATAATCCATAAACTCATGGAGTGACGGAATGTCCTGAGCTGGAAGAGCACCTTGGAGGTGTTTTTCAGCTGTGATTGGTATTTTGAGTGCCAGAAGGATCAGTTGTGCCTCAGCACTGCATCCCACAACTGAGGCTGAGGTTCTGCTTCCCTCCCTGCAGCTTCTCCTGGAGGAACCCCACCAGTGCCTTGCAGTTTGTCACCATGAAAGAGGCAGGTCCTGCATGGGGAGTGTTTTCTTGACAAGGTGAAGCACCTGAAGCCCCTGAACCTTTGGACAATTTGGGAACAGAGTCATGGAGGTGGTGGCTGGGACTGAGCTCTGGACAAGGCTCAGGGTTTGAGGAATATTTTGTAAATCATGCTGAAATAATACCATAAACACATGGAGTGACAGAATGTCCTGGGCTGGAAGAGCTTCTCCATCCATTCCCTGCTGGAGGAACCCCACCAGTGCCTTGCAGTTTGTCACCATGACAGAGGCGGCTCCTGCATGGGGAGTGTTCAATCAAGCAGCAATTAATGCTTTGTGGAGCACTGGAGGTAATTGTGCAATGAGCACGGCATTACCTGGAGTAGGAGCACATTTCCAGCAGGGAACAACGTGGCCTTTGCAGGGTGACTTTTGGGTGTGGAACTCTGTGCTGTGAGCCCAGGTCCTGCAGAAATCCCACCTGAGATGCTCCAGGTCCCTTCCCTGGCCCCAGTGGCTCCCCAGCCCCTGCTGGCCTCACCCAGAGCTCTGGAATTTCAGAAGAGCCCCCGGGCAACCAGGTTTGTGCTGTGGTGGCACCGCTGGAGCTGCTGAGCAAGGCAAGGCCCCCTGTGCTGCCACCTTTACCTTTGAAAGATGCTGATCCCGTTTTCTCCTCTCAGCTGCCTGCTCCAGGAGTTTATTCAATTTTTCCTGAGGAAAAAAAAATCAATAAAAAGCATTTATTATAAAGTACCAGAGATTCAAATAACTGGCAGAGCAAGGATGCACGCTTCACACAAAATGTGATTTATGCTCTGCAGAGGGGAAAACATCCAGTAAGCAGAAAAGGAACTTTTTATTGTCTTGCCAATGAATCGCTGTCCTGCTTTAGTTACACTTAACAGACAGGAAAATGTTATTAACTAGCATTCCTGTAACACTTTATTATCGATAGGAGCGAGGGAAATCACGAGCATTTCTCCTGCTAGCAGGTACTTTGAGCAGGTTTCCAAGGCTTCACTCATTTCCCACGTTCCAGGGATGGAGGGGAATTCCTGGGATCTGCTTCTGGATTTGTCCCACAAACCAGCCCTAATTAGGGCCGATTTATCCCACAAAGCCAGCCCTAATTAGGGCCGATTTGTCCCACAAAACCAGCCCTAATTAAAGCCGATTTGTCCCACAAAAAGGGCTGTAAACACACCTTGGCTCCGCCCTGCTGCTGTCGGCTCCTCTCTGACTCTTTCAACATTTATGAGCCCTCATGAATATGCAAATGAGAGCTAATGGCTGCAGAGCGGCGCTGAGCCCGAGCTCAGTTCATATTTCATCCTGGGATGGGATGGGGGCAGCCCCGTGCCCATCGGTTTGGGACGAACACGGCCCTTCGTTAATTAATCAGCCATTAAAAGAAGGCACAGTTTGCATTTGGGGATTTGGGAAGAGGCTCTGGGTTCGATGAGGAGTGTGGGATATGGGATCAGAGTTCTGCACGGACACACTGCCTCCTTCCCAAGGATGTCCTGTGTTTGGAAGGCCCAGGGGTTCTACTGGAAACTTCTGGAATCCTGGGGATTGCCGCTCCCTGAGGAGCCCAGAACATTTCCCCTGGAGACCCTGAGGATCCCAGCACTTTCCAGGCCGGAGATCCACTGGAGATTCACTTTTTGTGAGTTTTGGGGCTGTGTGCCATGGGGTTCTGACACTCCAATCTCAGCAGAGTTAAACAATGAAATAAAAAAGGGATCATTTCCTTTTTTCCCACCTTAATAGAAAGATAAAGCAGCGCCATCGTCGCTGCGTTTGCTGCTACAATCTCGGGGTTTAGCCATGTTGATAATCTTCTTTTGATGCTAATTAATTACAAGTAATCATAAAAACAAATGAAAAGCACTATAGTTGCAGCAGGGATTTTTTTTTTATGCTTATGAAATAATGCATCTTTATGCATTTGTTTATTTGCCATGGCAAAATGTCATCTATATTCATAAGCAAACAGCTTCAGCACGTGGGGCTGCAGAGCACTCCCAGCTCCAGCTGCTTTTCCCTTTTCCCAGGGGCAAATCCCAAAGTCCGGCCCTCCAAGGGACTGGGATTTGTTTGTGCACACGTTTGGGAATGGGGATTGAAAAGGAAATGCCATTAGTGTGCAGTTAATATCCATCCAGAATGACTCCGGAGCAATTCCTGGGAGGAATGGGGAGGAAAAATGGGAAATGGGAGCCAGAGCTGCCTCAGCCATCCCAAAGTTGGCAAATCCCAAAGTCTGGCCCTCCAAGGGATTGATTTGGTGCTCAGTTGTGTTTGTGCACACGTTTGGGAATGGGGATTGAAAAGGAAATGCCATTTGTGTGCATTAATATCCATCCAGAATGACCCCAGAGCAATTCCTGGGAGGAATGGGGAAATGGGAACCCAGCCTCACATCCTGGTGCTGCCTCAGCCATCCCAAAGTTGGCAAATCCCAAATAAAGCCCTCCAAGGGATTGATTTGGTGCTCAGTTGTGTTTGTGCACACGTTTGGGAATGGGAATTGAAAAGGAAATGCCATTTGTGTGCAGTTAATATCCATCCAGAATGACTCCGGAGCAATTCCAGGAGTAATTAGGGAGTCATGGCTGAAAGAAATGGGGAAATGGGAAGTTCTGCTTGCCATGGGATCGCCCCTTTAGGGAGGAAAGGCCTCATTTCCCATTTGGGATTTCTGGAATGGCCTCCCCATCTCCTCCTGGCTGCTCAAGAAATGTTTTTTAGGGCTGAGCCAGGCTTTGGGTGGCTGCAGCTGCTCCTTGGGATCCTGTGGGATCTCTGGGAGGAAGGAGCAGAGCCCGGTGGGGAAAGTTCCTCCTGCCCTGGCCAAGGATGGGGTTGAGTCACTGAAAACTCATTAAGGGGATCTGGGGAATGACCTAATTGCTGGAAGTGGCCCCGAATTCCTTGGCAGCTTCCAGGGCTGAGAAACAGAAGCTTTTGTGGGCTCAGACATGAAAATGACTCCTGTGCTTTAAAGGAAACCTTTTCCTTATGATTTCCCATGGATCTGGGCTTGGCCCGGTCCCGTTTGGGGATGGCACATCTGCATATTTTATGCTAATGAGCAGGGGTGGAGATAAGGATCTGCCGGAGTAGCAGAGGTGCTGCAGCTCCCCAGCACGTTTTTGTTAATGAAATGCTACAGAATTAACACGGAATTAACACGGCTGCAGTAATTGCCTTGTTAGATGGAAATGAAGCCCTGCTCAGACACGGAATGTGGAGTGTGACTCACTGTTCCGAGCACATTTAGATTGTTGTCAGTACAATTAGGATTTGGAATTTACAAGTGGAGGGGAGGGGGGTTATTTTATTTTATTTAATCAATCGCTATAGCAACACTAAAATTCGACAGGAGATGTTCCCTCTTCCACGGCCAGGGGGTTGGACTCCTTCCTCTGCCTGGGAGGGAAAAGCAAACTTCAAAACTTCAGGAAAAGCAATTTTCCAGCAGCTTACCCTGGTGCTTCCTAAACCCATGGGCATTCCAGGCCTGCTCCATCCTGGGGAGTCTCAGCTTCCCACGAGGCGGCCACGTCAGAACTCCTGGGAATGAGGGACCCTGCTCTGCAAGAGAGAAAAAGCTCCCATGAACTATGGACACAGGAGAAAGGGGCAAAGAACAGAGGAACTGAATTTCCAGGAATGCTTTCCCTAAATAAAACCAACCAGCTCAGCGTCTCCAGCTGGAATCCTGCTGGGATTGTCAGGGGTGTCCAGCCTGGAATCCTGCTGGGATTGTCAGGGATCTCCAGCCTGGAATCCTGCTGGGATTGTCAGGGATGTCCAGCCGGGAAACCTGCTGGGATTGTCAGGGATCTCCAGCCTGGAAACCTGCTGGGATTGTCAGGGATGTCCAGCCGGGAAACCTGCTGGGATTGTCAGGGATCTCCAGGGGAAATGGTTCTGGGATTCTCTGGATCTCCAGGGGAAATGGTTCTGGGATTCTCTGGATCTCCAGCCTGGAAACCTCTGGGATTCTCAGGATCTCCCTGGGAGATTGTCCCCCCCTGCCTGGGCTGGCAGACCCTGGGAAAGTCTCTCCAAAGGCACGAGTTCTCCTCTTTTGCTCAGGGACAACATCCCTGGGGTTTCCCCCAGAACCCAAGGTGAACATGATGGGATGGATATGATGGGATGTCCTGAAGCCAGGATCAGCTCCTGGCCCCACGCACCCATCCTTAACCCCTTCCTGGCCGTGCAGGTGTGAGCAGGATGCGGCAGCCAGCTGTCCTGCACCTTGTGAATGCTGAAATACTCATCAGGAGATGTGCCTGGCTCTTAGAGCACGTCAGCCTCAACAGATGGAAAAAAAGGGGAAATGTATTTAACATTCCTGCTCCTTCCTTAAAAATAATTATCTGATTAAATGTGCCAAATGTGATTTTCATTTTTCTGTCCTCGTCCTCCTGGTATGAGTGGAGTTCAATTGCAGCGATGCAGCACCACGGAGCCCTGACAGGAATCCTAAAGGGAGAGGCCAGGCAGGGACTTGGGGCTGGCACCGAGGGCTTGGGGCTGCCCAGGGATTCCCAGGGACCTCCAGCCTGGAAACCTGCTGGGATTGTCAGGGATCTCCAGCCTGGAAACCTGCTGGGATTGTCAGGGATGTCCAGCCTGGAAACCTGCTGGGATTGTCAGCATCTCCAGAGCTCCTGTGTCCCTCAGCAAAGGCGAGTTTGGAGGTTTTGAAAGCCCAGAGCCGTGCTGGGATAAGGCCTGGAGGTAATTGCAGTGAGAGGAGCAGGAATAGGTATGGTTTCCAAAAGGACGAATACTCGGGGTATTTATGGGATATTTATGGCCCCATTCAGCGCCTTGCTTTGCCTCAAAGAGGAGGGGGTTTACACGTGCTAAGTGCTCCTACAAATCTCCTGTACCCTTTCTGGAAAAGGGCAACACAATAATAATTGGTAAATTTATGTCTAAACACGTCTGTACTGTAGAGAGAGCTCGGCAAACTCCTCACACTCCCTGCTTCCACTTTTCCTCCCTGAGCTGCTTCCATCGCAGTTCCCGACTGTCCCGGGATCCAGGGAGAGGCTGACGGGCCAGCTCTGCCACTGCTGGAAATTTGGGAAGTTTCTATGCACAAAATGTGATTTCATCACCAGAATGTGGTCCTGGAATCCTCTGCAATCACAGGAACTGAGGCTGGAGCAGGCCTCCAACACTGGGCAGTTCAATCCCTCCAGGAACGGGGATTCCAGCTATGCCAGTGCCTGAATTTCCCCTAAAACCCTGATCCTGACAATCCCAGCAGGTTTCCAGGCTGGAGATCCCTGACAATCCCAGCAGGTTTCCAGGCTGGAGATCCCTGACAATCCCAGCAGGTTTCCAGGCTGGAGATCCCTGAAATCCCAGCAGGTTTCCAGGCTGGACATCCCTGAAATCCCAGCAGGTTTCCAGCTGGAGATCCCTGACAATCCCAGCAGGTTTCCAGGCTGGACATCCCTGAAATCCCAGCAGGTTTCCAGGCTGGAGATGCTGAGAAGCCATGCCCTGTGTGCTGTCCCGTGTCCCTCTGTCCTGTCCCCGTGTCCCTCTGTCCTGTCCCCGTGACCCTCTGTCCCACTGTCAGATGAAGCCATGCCCTCTGTCCTGTCCCCGTGTCCCTCTGTCCTGTCCCCGTGTCCCTCTGTCCTTGCCCTCTGTCAGACGAAGCCATGCCCTCTGTGCTGCCCCCGTGTCCCTCTGTCCATCTGTCTGTTCAGACTCCCCCTACACAAGCAGGGAATATTTTGGTGCCTGTTTCTGCCTCCATCTGTTATTTACATCATTCCTTTTCCTGAGGTGTCTCCAACAAATGCTGGCTGCATTCTCTGGCTGTGTCATTAATAAAACAGCTGTAAAATTATTCAATATTAACTGAATGGTCTAATTGTGAGCCAGATCCAGCAGGGGCACCCAGGAATGCCAGGATCAGAGGTTGGGACCACCTCACCCAACTCATTCAAGTTCTAATCAGGTTTATTTTAGGGAACTCCCCAGCATTTAACCCACCAGGAGTTTCTCCCCAGTGCCTCTTTATGCCATGGGAAGGGATGAGCAGCTCCAGCTCCTCCTCACTGGGTTTGCTCTGCAAACTTCAGTTTTTGGGATCTATGGCTATCAAGGGCTGAATCCAGAGCTGTGTTTTACCCTGAGCTGGGAGCTGGAGGCTGAGGATGAGTGTTTGTGGCATTTTTGATGTTTCCATGGGGATTGCTATAGAAACAACTCTGCTACCCCTTCATTTATTAATTTACTTTGTTAAGGAACCAAAGGTAAAGCACAGCTCCAAAGAAACAATGCCTTGAAAGAGATTTCCATCCAGTGAAAGGCCTTGAGTTTGTGTTTAAAGGACAACATTTGCAGCTCATTTCATCCACTCACTCATCTGCTGCAGGGCCCCAAAGGCTGCTCAGATAATTTCATTTTTATGGTGGCAAAGGAAGAGCATCAGCAAGCCCAGCCTGACATTTGAGGGAGGTTTAAACCTCACTGCAAAACCCCTCTCTGGGCTCCAGCTCTCAGCCCTCCGTGGCTGTTGTGGCTCTGCAGCTCAGCTTGCTTTCCTCCTGTTATTTTTAAATCTAAGAGTTTTATTGATGTGGGTTTTTGCTAAAAAAAAGGAGATATTTTCCTGTTTTTATTCCACGCTGCCTCAGCACCCAGAGCTGCAATGGTTTGGGGCACCCCGAGTTTCTCCTGGAGCTGTGCACTCAGGGAGTGTGGCTCTCAGGGACAAGCAGTGTCCCTGTCCCCTCAGCCCTGCACAGCCAGCTGGCCTCAGCAGCCAGACCTGCTTGGCCCTGCACGTTTGGGGTCACAGCGCAGGCGGGACAGCCAGGGGACAGCCAAGGTGAGCTGGGAGCAGCTGCAGTCCCAGCAATCCTCCAGGGGAGCCAGAGGGGCTGCCAATGATGGAATGAATCCCTGCAGCCCCAAATCCAGTGAGGATGAGTAGCTGGAATCCCATTGCGTTGTTATTTTTCATATTTGAAATGGAGCTTCGATTGCAGGCCTGGTGCTGCTCCAGGGGCATCCCTGGGATCATTTCTGTGGCTTGAAGGAAGCAGGAGAAACGGCAGGAGGAAAAACAGATTTGCAGATGAACTGACATTTCCTGCCCTACTTAAAATTGGGGCAGATTTCCAAAAACGTTTGGGTATTAAAAGACGCGGTGGGGACGCGGTGACACCTGTGACAAGGAGCTGACAAAAGGCACTTCCCAAGGTGTGATCCCACATCCTCAGAGGTATTTTGGGACCTCTGGAGCCAAGAGCTTGGCCAGGGCTGTTTAAATCACTGGGGAATGATGGAATAATTCAGGCTGGAAGGGATTTTAAGGATTTTAAGGATTTCCACTCCATGAGCAGGTTGCTCCAAGCCTCAATGTCCAACCTGGCCTTGGTCAGTCTGGGCACCCTGTGCCACCCTCCCAGCTGGGAATTAATTCCCAATATCCCATCTAAGCTTTCCCTTTTCATTGCAGGAGGTTTCATCTGCCATCCCTGACCTGCCTTTGCCCCAGAACTCCTAAAAAAATCCCTTTGCCCTCAGTGCTCAAATGTTTTTGGCAAGGGACTGAACAAATTCTGCTCCAGTTGAAGATTTCTGAAAAGTGGTCACTTCCCAACCCTGTGATCTTATTTATGGAATCTATGCCTTGAGAGGCTGGGGAAATGAGGAATTTCAAATTCCCCATTTTCATGGTGATGGTGAAGTCCCTGCTAAGTGGAAACCCATAGGAACAGGGTAGGAGTAAGGAAGGAGCAGGGAAGGAGCAGAGCAGGAGCAAGGAAGGAGCAAGGAAAGAGCAAGGAAGGAGCAAGGAAGGAGCAAGGAAGGAGCAAGGAAGGAGCAGGGAAGGAGCAGGAGCTGTCCCTGCTGTCCCTGTGGCTGCCATGGCACCGTCCCCAGTTGGAGGGCACAGGGCAGGAGCAGGAGCTGTCCCTGCTGTCCCTGCTGTCCCTGTGGCTGCCATGGCACCATCCCCATCAGAAGCAGCCCCCAGCTGCAGCCCAGGATGCGCAGGATGCAGTGTCACACATGAGTGACTCCCGGGCAGCCCAAGTGACAGCTGCATTTCCTCCACTCCAGGCCAGGCTCCAGCACAAACCACTCTTCATTTATCAATAATTGGGCTTTAATTTCATTTGGCAGTGCTGGAGCAGCATGCTCAGCTTCCTCTCCAATAGACTCCTGCTAATTAGGCTGCCTTTGGGCATCAATCTCTTGATTTGAGCCTCTAATAATCAGCCCAGCTCCTGATTTTTGCACAGGACGTGGTGGCTTCATCCATAAGTCATTATCAGCCATAATGGAATGGGAATGGGGATGGGAATGGTGCTGTTATTGATGGCTCTGAGAGGTGGGAGCAGGGATCCCACTCTGCCTGCTCACAACTCCTGGGTTCCTTTGGGATGAGAAATGTTGTGTTCCGAAAAGACACCAAAAAGGGCATTTTTGGTCACTTGCTGTCTATGGATCAGGAGATTTTGGGGAAGAGTTCATACAAAAAGGACATTTTTGGTCACTTGCTGTCTATGGATCAGGGGGATTTTGGAGAAAAGTTCTCTTCCCAAATAAGCTGTGCAAGTCCTGGGAGACAATTCCTTGCCCTGCCACTTAAAAAAGATTTGTTCTGAGGCTTTCAGTGGTCCCGGGTCCTTAACATTTCTTTTGGCCTATAAACCAATTTAATGGTTTTATTGGAGTCAGGAAAATTGCTGCATCCATCTTGGAATGTGGAGCATGATCCCATTAAAGCCGAGGAGCTGATGAAGAGCCCCAGCGCTGCTGGGAGCGCTGGGAAAGGCCCTGCAGCACCCCAAGGGCCTTTCCCGGCCCCATCCCACAGGATCCCATCCCAGGGCAGCCTTGGAGCTCATCCCAGAGCCTTCATCCCCCTTCCCTGAGCTGCCCCTTCCTCATTCCCAGACTTTTCTGGGCGGTTACCATGGCAATGCCTTGCCTCAATAGGCTCCTTGTGAACTTGTTTACCATCCCAATTATAACATTTTCCAATCCCGGCTCCTTTCTGACAGCTCCGTGTCTCCCATCTGCGCCTGATCCCACGAACAATGGCCCTGCAGCTCCCGCGCTCCCCCCGGAGCCGCGATCGGCACCTGCAGGAGGGGCTGCGGCCGCCAGGGGCCCAATTCCCAATTCCCGGTAAAACACGGGAGCTGCAGGGAGCGGATTTTCCAGCGGGATGGAGGGAGGGAGCAGCCCGACCCCGGTGCCCGAGGGTGCTCTGGATGGAGCTTTTTCCCCTCCGGACCGTCCAGGCTGCGTGTGGACATGGTGGGGCCAAGGAATGTGTGGTTTGTTCTGCACTGCACAGAGTTCCCTGAGAAAATCTGTTATTTTAACAGAAAGCACAGGAAAAGGTAAAAGAAACCAGAGTTTTTCACACACCTGCCCATGGAGAGATGGGAATGGGTCCCTCAATCCTGCAGGCACTGACATCCAAAGAATTCCAGGCTTTTCACACAAAGTTCCAACGGGGATGAGAGTGCAGCCGCTGGAAGCTGCAAGTCCCCAAATGAAGAAGTTCTGGAAGTTTCCTCTGGCAGGACTGGGCCGGGTGCAGCTTTTCTGGGGTGGAGATGAAGTCGAAGCTGATAAAGGTCCCTTGTTTCTGGAGCTGGAAAAGAAAAGTGCACTTAAAAAAGGGGAAAAAAAGGAAATCTGTGCAGGGCTGGCCGCTGCCAAGGCGTGACTCAGCCCCAAATAACTCCAAGTAACTCCGAGTTCTCAATGGCTCCATTATGAGCTGTGAAAGAGCTTTGTGGGCACTTTGGGGCTGCCATGGACAGACAGCAAATCTGTCTGTCCATCCCAGCCCCAAAGGGTCCTCCTTGCCGAGGACAGACAGCAAATCCGGCTGGCACTGGGCTACAAAATCCCAAATTCCCAGGGAATGCTGCAGATGGCCAGGAGAAATTCCTGAGACGCCAGGGAAAAACAATATTGCAACAGGAAAGAGCAGAACAAACAAAACACGGCAGGAATTCACAAAGAAAACATTGGGACCTTCCCCAAGGGTCACATGAAGTGCCTGAACACAGGATCTGTTTTGGGCTGAGGATCCCAGAGTCCCAGAGTGATTTCAGCTGCAAAAGAGCCCCAGGACCATCCTGACCAAGCTGGGCCTGGTCCCCACCTTGTCCCCAGGAATGCAGCACGGATTTATTCTCTCAGCACAAACCAAAGCACCATTTCTCTCTTTTGTCCCTCATCTCATTTCCATCCCATTCCTCTTTCTCAAATTCCAATTTGCAATCCTGGAACAGCAACTGAGAGATTTTTGTTTCTGAGTCCCAGACCTCCATCCTCCTGCCCGTGGTCATCCTGTCCTTCCATCCCCATCCACATCTGCTTCCCTCTCTGTCCGTTTGTGGCTCTCCTGAAATGATGCCTGGCCTTGCCAAGGTTTTTTAGGGCTGAAATTTGCTGGTTTTTTTTTTTTTTTAAATCCCACTAAGCTGGGAACATCTTTCACTCTTTTTGGAGCCACAGAGCTGGAAAAGGGAGAGCACAGAAGGCCTGGGTTAAAAATGGATGTGGGATGGGCTTGGAGGAGCTTCCTGGATCCTGCCTGGAGCTCCAAAATCCCTGTGGGACACAGATGCAGGAGCTCTGGATCCTGCCCCAAAATCCCTGTGGGACACAGATGCAGGAGCTCTGGATCCTGCCCCAAAATCCCTGTGGGACACAGATGCAGGAGCTCTGGATTCTGCCCCAAAATCCCTGTGGGACACAGATCCAGGAGCTCTGGATTCAGTGTCCTCCAAGGGTTTATTGGAGAACATTCCATGTGGTTCCTGTTTTGGTGGGAAGAGGAGCAGGAACCCAAGGCAGCTCCTGGTCTGCAGCACAGCTGGAATGTGTGGAGAACAGGATGGTGTCCCCTTCCAGTGGAGCTTCTCCTTCCAATGGAACATCTTCCAGTGGAGCTGCTCCTGCCAGTGGAGCATCTTCCACTCGCGGTGCCCCCGCCCAGGAGAGGCTTCTCTCGCCCCGAGCTGTTTCTCTTTCTGGAGAAGCAACAATTGTTTCCATTGAGCAGCTGGGGAGCGAATCCCGCAGCGAAGCACGTAGCTCCGGAGACATCTGTGCCACCTCATCCTCATCCTCCAGCCTTCCTCCTCTCCTCCGGCTCCTTTCCCGAGGCAGCTCAACTATTCCCCGACTGGAAACTAGGGGGAAGAATTTCCCTGCCGGGAAAAGCAGCAGCTTCCCCTCTTCCCTCGCGTTTCTGCAAGTCACAACTTTGTCAGGCTGTGAATTCCCGAAGCCTGCGGGCTCCCCCCTTTCCCGAGTGTCTCCTCGCGGTGGGAACAACGCAGGGATTCACCTCGTCCCGCTGCTTCCTAAGGCAGTGTGGGAAATACAGGGATTTGGTGATTGGTTTTGGCAAATACTCAAATGAATATTCGATGTGTTGTGGTAGAAAGCAATGCTGGATTCATTCTCTTAAATCTAGTTTTAGGTTCTAAAAAATGTTCAAACAGAAACGATGCTGTGTAGGAGACTTTTTTAAAGATAGCAGCCACAGCACACCTGAATCTCTCAGAGAAAAAGAACTTCTTGTTCTCTTATCAGAAGAAACGAACTCCTTCCTGTTGGGATTCAGAGGAAGAAGCTGACGATGACCAGACAGAATTTTGAATTTAAATAGAATTTGTGCATCATGTATGAAGCGTATGAATATGCAACGGGCTGTTGCTTTTAAGGGTTAATCCCTTGTTAACTGTGTCCCTTTTCTGCCCAGAAAAAGGTACCTGGACTTTGTCTCTATTGGCTCATATTGTCCTAATTCAAATTATCCAAATTATCATTACTCTAATTGTATTCCCGTTTTTATAACCATTGGATTATTATTAAACTTTGATTTAAAAGGAGTGGTTGGCGTTGTTCGGAGCAGGGGCCCTGGGACGGCTCCCAGGCCCCTCCCTGGAGCGCTGGGAGGGCTCAGCGTGTCCCTCTCCGCCCCGGGGAGCCGCAGGAATCCCTCCTGCGGATGCGAACAGGGCCGGGAAGCGCAAGGAGATGCGGGCGCCCCTGGGAGAGCTGCAGCACAGTCCGCAGCTGCGGGAAAAGCAGATCTGGAGCTGCCTCCTCCTCCTCCTCCTCCTCGCAAGCAGAAGGGAGCCATGGTGACTTGGCAGGAGCTGCAGATCCGCCTTTGGAGCATGAATCAGCCGCAGCATTTGTGAGCAAAGGGAACATTTTGGGAGGATTTATGGCAGAGCACGCTCCCATCGGATCTGCTGGCACACATTAAAGGGTTGCAGTTTACAGCTCTGGAAAATTGGAATCAATTCCCTGCCGGGACTCGCAGGGATCCTGCCCGTGCACCAGGAGGGCTGGGAAAGCTGAACCATCCTCTGGGATGATCCTCACAGGGAGCTCTGAACCCACAGAGAAATTGGGAACGGTTTTATGGGAGTTTTGTTTGTGGGAATGACTTCCTGCTTTTCCGTCCAGAACCTCCGAGCCGTCATGGAAATATGGAAATATTTTCCCAGTTATTCCTTTTTCCTTGTTGAAAGTTCACATTGCACCATGTCCACAGACTTGTGCTATCCAGAATTCCAGGATAAATCCAACTCAGGCAGGAAAATTCCCAAGGAGTTCCCAGAGAATATCCCAGGGATATTCCCATCCAACCCAGGAACCTCCTGATCAAAGTCCAAATGATGAAATCCCAAAATATTGTTCCAAGCTATTCAAAATTCAATTTAAATCTGTCCCACACCTGGAGTTTCTTCCAGGATATCCCAGGAGGTTCAAGCTCAAACGTCTCAAGTTTGAAATTAGTATTTTAATACATTGTACAAAAAGAATTAGGAAGTTTGGGAGAAACAAAACGAAGTTTGTAGAATGAAAGTGAGGAAGTTTGCACCAACAAATTTAAGGAAGACTGGAAAAAAGGAATTTGTACAAAAGGAAGTTTGCACAGAAAATTAAGAAGTGTTGTCCCAAAATTAAGAAGTTTGCTGTAAAATCTCCTCGAGTGAGAGCCCAGAATCGTTCTGAGGGAGGAGCTGCAGGAAAGCAGCTCCCTGCACATGTTTTGCCTTTCCCAAAGCTGTTCCCTAAATGTCACTTTTATCGCCTTCTCTCCCAGCCTTTGTGACCATATGTGTTTTTATGATATTCACAACATGCTTGTGCCACACAAGATGCAAATGCAATTTCCTGCTGGAAATGCCTCGAGATGCTCAGCAGCAACCCAGGGACACAAAGAGGGGCTGGGGAATTACCTGGGAAGGGTTTTGGGGGGCTCCAGGTGTCCCCCAGCCTTCCTCCTCCTCCTCCTCGTGGCATCGGTGAGCTTGGAGACACCTCTGGGGTCACAGAGCCCTGGGACACCTCCAAGGGATCCTTTCCATGGGGAAATTCCTCCTGAACTTCCCAGCAGAGAGCTTGGAGACACCTCTGGGGTCACAGAGCCCTGGGACACCTCCAAGGGATCCTTTCCATGAGGAAATTCCTCCTGAACTTCCCAGCAGAGAGCTTGGAGACACCTCTGGGGTCACAGAGCCCAACCTGTGTCTGGGACACCTCCAAGGGATCCTTTCCATGAGGAAATTCCTCCTGAACTCCCCATCAGAGAGCTTGGAGACACCTCTGGGGTCACAGAGCCCTGGGACACCTCCAAGGGATCCTTTCCATGAGGAAATTCCTCCTGAACTTCCCATCAGAGAGCTTGGAGACACCTCTGGGGTCCCAGTCCCAATTCCATCCTGGCACTGATAATCTGGGATAGCAACTCAGGAAATAGAAAATATCGAAGAGGGAATCTTGAAAACCAAAGCAGAGCATCTAAAAATAGGAACATTTAGGGAAATCCCATTTCCTGTGGAATTTGAAACATATTGGGGATGGTTTTTCCAGCTGGGAGCAAGTGTGGCAGTGCCTCACTTTAGTCCTGGCGGGGTAAAAAATGGGAAAAAGAAGTTGTTGTCCTTAAAATATTCATCCCTGGGCTCCCAGCCTGACACGTGTAGTGGCTGGGAGGGAAATTCCTCGGGGCTGCCTCGGAATTACTCACGGAATAATAAATGGCCATGAATTATTGATGGATTTTCGTGTAGGACAACTGCAGACAATTCCCACCTTGCTGTGCCTCTTTAGCTTGGGTGGGGAGTGGGGAGTGAATTCCATGAATCCCAGACCCCTCCTGCCAAGGGGAACGTGGAAATCCCAGTGGAAACCCCAGTGGAAATCCCAGCACTTCCTGCAAGAGCTCCTGATGGAATTCCTCACAGAAAGGGGGTTCAAACTGATCCCCTTTTCCCGTTTATTCTAATCCCTGGGTGGGATTTGGGATGATGGAATTCCTCACAGAAAGGGGGTTCAAACTGATCCCCTTTTCCCCATTTATTCTAATCCCTGGGTGGGATTTGGGATGATGGAATTCCTCACAGAAAGGGGGTTCAAACTGATCCCCTTTTCCCGTTTATTCTAATCCCTGGCTGGGATTTGGGATGATCCAGACCTGCTGTCCTCCTGGACTCCACCACAGGGAAATATTGTGAGTTTATGGATTTCTAGCTGGATATGGGAATTCATTTGAAAATATAAAAAATTCTGACTCAAACACAGCAAATTAATTGAATTTGACTCCAAATAATCGGGAATCCCTGGGGGATGAGGCCAGACAATGAAGTGGGAGCAGGGGAGCTGTGAGGGAGGAATTTGGGATCTGCTGGAGGAGATTCCCCCTGGATGTCTCCAGGATCCACAGCGGGATTTCAATATTTGAATTGCTCCTTGTCCTAATTTAGGAGCTTTTGTGCCTCCTCCTAAGGAAGCAGAGAACAAGAGGATTAAGGGAAGACCTCCCTGAAAATCCCATTCCCGATGGAATTGATCAGGGCATTCATTCCCGCTGATCTCTGTGTGCTGGGAGGTTCCTAATGAAATTACAGCCAATTCCCACAGTCTGGCACTGCCCAGCCTTCGTCCCTGTTTTAGGGATTGGGGTGTGAAATGAGTTTGCACCACTCTGGGAAAGGCTCTGGAATCACTGCTGGGGGCACAGGACCTGGGAAATGGGAGTGGGAATGGGAATAAGGGTTATGGGATCATGGAGGTGTGGAATGCTGCATTGGGATGGGATGGGTGGGGATGGGATGGGGTGGGATGGGATGGGATGGGATGGGATGGGATGGGATGGGATGGATGGGATGGGATGGGAATGGGAATGGGATGGGAATGGGAATGAGATGGGATGGGGAAGGGGAATGGGAATGGGATGGGATGGGATGGGATGGGATGGGATGGGATGGGATGGGATGGGATGGATGGGACTGGGGATGGGAACAAGAGTCCCAGAGTCCCGGAGCCATGGAATCCTGCACTGGGATGGGATGGGATGGGATGGGATGGGATTGGGGATGGGAACAAGAGTCCCAGAGTCCCGGAGCCATGGAATCCCGAATGGGGCTGGGCTGGCAATGGGATTGGGAACGGGATGGGATGGGAATGGGATTGGGGATGGGAACAAGAGTCCCAGAGTCCTGGAGCCATGGAATCCTGCATTGGGATGGGCTGGCAATGGGATTGGGAATGGGATGGATGGGACTGGGGATGGGAACAAGAGTCCCAGAGTCCCGGAGCCATGGAATCCCGAATGGGGCTGGGCTGGAGGCGTGTGCAGCCCTTCCCCAGCAGGCAGCAGCACCCTGCCCCAAGGCACTTCCAGCCCTGCCGGGTTGGGGAGCTGCAGAGCTGCTGCTGCCCTGCGGGGTTACACACAGGGCTGGCCTGGGGCTTTGCCCATCGTGTGCACAGGAGGGAGGGTCCCCTCTGGGCTCAGTCAGGGGCTGCTCCCCGGCCAGGGGCTCCCCTCTGACCCCAGGCTGTGAACAGCTCCCAAGGTTTCAGGTTCCCTGGGTCTGCAAAACTCCAATAAAAGGCGCTTTATTGATTCTAATTAAATCTTTTTTGCTGAGGTGGAGCAGATCCCAGTTAACTTTAATTTAGGGCTGACATTTACCCGCTGCTGCAGGAGGGGGAATTCCAAGTGGACAATTCATTGCAATTTGAGGGGAAAACATCCCTGAAATGCCAGAAAAGTGCATATTTAACATTTGCAGTAATTAAGTGATTTTAATTTAATAATAAATCCCTCTTGTCTCTATTTCCCCTCATCCCTCACTCCTGGCCTGGCACAGGGATTGAACTGCACTAATCCTTCCTTTTTCCAGTGTAAATAAGCTGTAATCCCTTTTCCCAGCCAGGCAGCACCTTTATAATTTCACTTTTTGCCAAAAAAATCCTTCATTTGGAGTTGTTTTTTTTCCTGCACCAAGTTTTTCCCTCTATCCCACAAAACAATTCCAGACTATCCTGCACCTGGTCCGGGTGAGAATTCCTCTGCAGCACCATCTGGAATGGTTTTTATGGAAACACAAAGAAAATTCTGCCATAACCCCCCTGGCTGCCCTCAGACATCCTTGAATTCTTTTTCCCAAGTCACTAATTCCCTGCTCAGGTTTATCCTGGCAAAGCTCAGCCTAATTCTCTGCTCAGGTTTGTCCTGCAAACATTCCATGCTCCCAAGTCCTTGCTGTGTGGCTGTATCCAGGAATTTGGGATTTTATTTTCCCCTGTGATATTAAATTCTCCTCTCTGAAAAAAAAATTATTATTCTCATTTTCAAACATTATATCCTGATTTTCTTTTTGGAATCACGTCCTGTCCCACGGGGTTTGTTCATCTGCAGCCTCTGTGTATTTCCAGAGAGGATAAGAAATGTACAAACAGAAATATTTGTGCCAACTTTTCAAAGTCTGTTGACAGAACGAGGTGAAAGCCCCAAATATTTGGGATGAAACACGCCTGCCTTCAACTGCCCACATTCCCAGTTGTCCCTAAGACATTCTGGTGGCAGCAACTGTCCCTGGGATCTTTCCCAGTTTCATTTAGCCCTGCTGGACCAAGCACATCATGGATTGGGTCTCTTTTATTCACGCTGCCAGTGCTGGGGTGGCTGATTGAATTCGGGGAGGCCGGGAACGAAAGAAACCCAAGGAGCAAGGAACGGTGAACACCAGCCTGGAGAGGGGCACCCATCACACGGATTAAGTGACTGCAGACCATATTGGAACTCCTGGAGAGGGGCACCCATCACACGGATTAAGTGACTGCAGACCATATTGGAACTCCTGGAGAGGGGCACCCATCACACGGATTAAGTGACTGCAGACCATATTGGAACTCCTGGAGAGGGGCACCCATCACACGGGTTAAGTGACTGCAGACCATATTGGAACTCCTGGAGAGGGGCACCCATCACACGGATTAAGTGACTGCAGACCATATTGGAACTCCTGGAGAGGGGCACCCATCACACGGATTAAGTGACTGCAGACCATATTTGAGCTCCTGGAGAGGGGCACCCATCACACAGATTAAGTGACTGCAGACCATATTTGAACTCCTTCACTCCGGTTTATGGCTTCCTGCTGCCATGGTTTGCTCCTCCTGCCCCGGAGAAGCAGCTCTGCAAGGACCTTGGGGGATTTGGGCTGCAGTCTGGGGTATCTGGGGGGCAGCTGCAGGGAATGTGTGGTTCTGTGATTCCCAGACACTGGGAATGGGATTTTTCCAGGATTAAGGGCTGTGCCAGGAGCGGCTGTCACCCCCCCAGGGAATTCTGGCAGAATTCCCCATGTCTCACAGCACAATTCCCTGTTTCTGGCCACGATGGAAATCACTCTTTTCAAATGATGGGGCAGATCCCCCCAGAAAACCCCTGCAACAAAATGCAGTTTCTCAGCACTGATCCAGTATTTTACATCATATTTTCCATTTTAGTCAAATTTTACAGCTCTCATTTTATTCTCAATTCCTGCAAGAAGGGAATTCCTGCGCTGCTGCAGTTTGAAGTTTATTTACCTGAACAAATAGAGCTGAACTTCCTGCCCTGTCCTTTCTGGGAGCGTGGATTTTTCTGGAATTCACTAGCTGTGGAGAGCAGGGATCAGTTTGGGAGGTTTGCTCTCCCACAATTCTGTGCTTCGCTGGCACACGATCAAAAGATGACAAAAACATCCTGCAAGAAAACAGAGCCTTTATTGTTGCTGCTTGGGGGGATTTGGGATGAGTGATTCCAGCCTGAATTTATTTATTGTGGATTGATAATTCTGTCTGCTTTTGGGATGGAAAAATCTCCGGGAAGGGATTGATAATTCTGCCTGGTTTGGGAATATAAAAATCTCCAGGCTGGGATTGATAATTCTGCCTGGTTTGGGAATACAAAAATCTCCAGGCTGGGACTGATAATTCTGCCTGGTTTGGGAATACAAAAATCTCCGGGCTGGGATTGATAATTCTGCCTGGTTTGGGAATATAAAAATCTCCAGGCTGGGATTGATAATTCTGCCTGGTTTGGGAATACAAAAATCTCCAGGCTGGGACTGATAATTCTGCCTGGTTTGGGAATACAAAAATCTCCGGGCTGGGATTGATAATTCTGCCTGGTTTTGGGATAAAAAAATCTCCAGGCTGGGATTGATAATTCTGCCTGGTGTGGGAATATAAATTTTCTGGGCTGGGATTGATAATTCTGTCTGCTTTTGGGATGGAAAAATCTCCGGGCTGGGATTGATAATTCTGCCTGGTTTGGGAATATAAAAATCTCCAGGCTGGGATTGATAATTCTGCCTGGTTTGGGAATAAAAATTTTCCAGGCTGGGATTTGGAATGAGTGATCCCTACCTGAATTTCACTGGGGATTGATAATTCTGCCTGGTTTTGGGAATAAAAGGATTGGAATATATATTCTGTTTATTTTTGGGAATGCCAGGCCCAGAACTCTGGAACTGGGTGCAGGAAGACTCTTTGTCTTTATTGTCTCATTTTGTCCTAATTCAAATTGTCCAAATTATTATTCCTCTCATTGTATTCCTATTTTTATAACCATTTTATTGTTATTAAACTTTTCAAATTTGAAAAAGAACTGATTGGTGTTTTTCCCAGATCATTATCAGTTATCCCATCCCTGGCTGATGGGACTGGGAGAACTTTAGGTCCCTTCTGACCTAAACAATTCCTGCTGTCCCCATGCAGCCAAAAGTGGGTTTTTCATGGAAGGATGGGTGGAAGAAGCCTCTCTGCGATTCCGTTGATTTTTGGGAATGCCACGCCCAGGAGAAGTTCCCAGGATTGTCCCTTCCCTCCGTCCCTCTGCTCTCCTCGGATTTCCCCTTTCCCAGGAACTCTGCAGCCTCCTCATTACCAAAGGTTTTATTTAAGATTCCCGTGTCTCTGGTTTAATAACCCCCAAATGAGTCCCGCCGGAATTAGCCGTAATTAAGGACATTGTGAAATATGGCAGGGGCAAAGGGAATTACACTGGATTACTTTATTAATAATATTCCTTAACGACACTGAAAATTGCTATTAGGCCTGCACATTCCTGCCTGGATATGGAAATAGTCTTTTGCTATGCTAATCTAGCACAATTTTCTTTTCAATGTAAACAAATTATGCTCTATTAATATGCTGTTCTCCTTGCATAGTTAATTATTGTAACAGTAAGGAATAAAATGCTCCGGCTTTGGCTGTTTGGGATGGAAAAAGGCCTCCATAAATACTTTAATAGGGAGCTAATTATGCCCAGAATTCCAATGTGTTTGTAATTGCATTCAAACGCTTTTCTGGTCAAATATTGGGAAGCTGGCTAATTGGAGGGAAGCTGGAATTTCAATATTGAATGGGAATCTCAATATTGAATGGGAATTTCAATATCCAAGATGTGAATTTCAATATTGAATGGGAATATCAATATTGAATGGGAATTTCAATATTCAAGATGTGAATTTCAATATTGAATGGGAATTTCAATATTCAATCTGTGAATCAATGATTTCCATCCGTATTTGCCTTTGGGAATGAAGAGAATATTTTATGGTGCTCAGGATGGAGAGATTTCAGAGCTTTGAGCCGTGGGGATTTGGGTGCTCAAGGAGGAATGGACAGAGGAGATTTAGGCTGAAATTTCACTATTGAATGGGAATTTCAATATTCAAGATGTGAATTTCACTATTGAATGGGAATTTCAATATCCAATATGTGAATTTCACTATTGAATGGGAATTTCAATATCCAATATGGGAATTTCAATATTGAATGGGAATTTCAATATCCAATATATGAATCTCAATATTGAATGGGAATTTCAATATTCAAGATGTGAATCAATGATTTCCATCCGTATTTGCCTTTGGGAATGAAGGGAATATTTTATGGTGCTCAGGATGGAGAGAAGTGATTTCAGAGCTTTGAGCCGTGGGGATTTGGGTGCTGAAGGAGGAATGGACAGAGCTGGAATTTAAGGAAAACTCCCCCATGGGAAGGGTTTCTAGCCCTGGAATCATTCCAAAAAAACACAGGGATGTGGCACATGAGGATGACTGATGCTCTTGAAGTTCTTTTGCAACCTTAATAATTGCAGGACTCCGTCCCAGGGGGAGATCAGACAGAGGGAATGGGAACAGGCAAACAGCTTGTGGCACAAAGCAAAGGAGAGAATTCCAAATGGCTAATCTCCAGCCACCCACACAAGTTTTGTCTCTCTTTAGCACCTTTCCCTGTTGCTAAGTCTCGCAGCATCCAAAAACCCGGCAGAGGAGACACTCCAAATTATGCAGCAATATTGTGTGGAGCAGCTGAAAACAGGCTGGGAAGTGAGCTCGGCAAAGGCTGATTATCTTTAGGAAACGCTGATTATCTTTAGGGATGGTCTTTAGGGAATGCTGCTTGTCCTCAGCGGGCTTTTGTCCCTGAGATTGTGCATGTCTCAGATGAACCAGGAACACCTACAGTGGGTGACCCGAGTCAGGTTGTTTTCATTTCTTAAAATACACCTGAAGCCTTCCAAGTGAAAATTCCCAACAAATTAGCTCAGGCCAGGAGTTAGTATTTCAATTTTCATAACAAATACTTCAATTTCTTAAGCTTGCTGTAGGAAGCCAAAGAAATCATCTGCTTTGGGGAGGAAAAAAAAAAGAACAAATGGGAAAAAAAAGACATGTCAGATCCCAGCTATCCTGCCAAAATCCCCAACCAGCTTCCTAGCTTTTAGGGGAAGAGCATTTGAAATATCTTTGCAGAGTCGTGTCTGTTTGTCTGACAGATGTCTGCAATGTTCTGGGAGCTGGAGTCATGCTCCGAATGTAAATAAGATTATGGGCCTTGCAATATTCCCCTTCCCTGGATTTAAGAGAAAACGGAAGGAGAGGGTTTTTTTCCCTTCCCTATCCCACAGGCAGGATTAACATTTTTTGCCTTGTCAGTTAAATACCCAGGTTTGTCCTTTAATCCAGTGCCTGCTCCAAACCATCCAGCTGTTGGACCACAAGGGCAATTTCTGCCTAAAAATAGAACTTAGAAAAATACAGCTCCAAGCATCATCTCCTTTTCCCCCTTTCTTCTCTTCCTCCTGGAACGAATCAAAGTCTCAGCAATGGAATTTCCTGAGGCCTGTGCTGCAATCCCCAGGGATGTGGGAAGGGGCAGCAAATTCCCACTTTGGGGAGCACGGAGCCATTCCCTGGCGGGAATTGTTCATTCGGCCTTTTCCACCCACTGCAAACTTTCATTCTGGAATGAATTTGCCCAAATTTCCGAAACAAAGCCTTTCTTTGGAGCCCCACATTGATGCCCGGAGTGATGCCGACGCTCAGGCCGGGCAGGACATCCCTTCAGGCAGCGCTGGAATTTGTCACGGAAATGTGACAGCGAGCTGCAAACTCAGCCCCGTCAGTGACGGCCCGGGATAGCGGCGCGGTTCCCACCTCAGACAAATGAGTTTTAATTGGATTAATCTGCAAACCCTGTAGGTCAGAGCTGTCTCGGAGGGGGTTTACGGCCAGGAGAGGTTTCCCCTCCACGGCCGGGGAGGGAGCGGAGCCGTCCTGCTTTTCCGGGCGTCACACGGACACTCTCCAGCTGTTCGGGAAGCATGTGTCAACATTATTTACCAACCTAATGTGATGATAATTACGGAATAAAGTGCGGCAAGAGCTCACGGCGGCCAGGATGGCCATACATACTTAATGCCTTCGCAATCAGCCCGTCGCTGGAGACATGTGCGAGCGCAGCTCAAGCTGTCTGAAAAATTCCGACTGAAAAATTCATTTCCAAATGGGTTGCAGGGTTCCCAGCAGATGGGAGAGCACGGAAGTCACGAGCGGCCCTTCTCTGCCGTTTAACCCTCGCCGTGCCGAGGGCGGAGCGGGTTCTTTTGGAAACGGTTCCTTTAAAAAGCCCGAACACCTGGACTTTTACTGCCGCAGCATCACACGCGGCACGCAGATGTGCAAGCCGAGCCGGCGGAGCTGCTCGGAATTACAAAAACATGCCTTGGAAAAGGAGGAGGGGGCTCGCCGAGCCTTTTATTTCCAGATCAAACCTCGATCTTTAAAGACTTTCCTCGCGTCACCTTCAGCTCCCGCTGAGCGCTGCTCTCTCCACAGCCAATTAATTCCATCGGGCCCTGGAGCCTGGATATGGGCAGCGATTTCTGCCCTGCCACAGGTGGGGACAGGATGATCCCAGTCTTCCTAGGAAGGTTTATCTCGTCCCAAATGGAATTTTTCCGGGCCCAGGGCCGAGTCTGGCCCAGCTCTGGCCTTTGCCAAACCAGCCCCGAGCGCCGCATCCCTCCCACTCCCGTTCGAGGGGATCCAAAGCCAAAATTGGGAATTGCTATCCGCGGAGAGACGAGGGAGCTGCGGGGCTCCCATCCATCCCCACCCGCTCCATCCACATCCCTCCCTGTGCTCCGAGCACATCTGGGCTTTTCCCCCCCGTTTTTCCCAATCTGTTCTTCCCCAGCCCCAGTGAGGCTCTGCAGAGTGACCTGACCCCAGTGCCCTTGGGGGTTTTTCCCCCTTCCCGGGAAGGTTTATCTCGTCCTAAATGGAATTTTTCCGGCCCCAGGGCCGAGCTTGGCCCGGCTCCGGCCGCGCCGCATCCCTCCCACTCCCGTTCGAGGGGATCCAAACCCCAAACTGGGAATTGTTATCCGCGGAGAGACGGGGGAGCTGCGGGGCTCCCATCCATCCCCACCCGCTCCATCACAGTGCTCTGAGCACATCTGGGCTTTTCACCCCGTTTTTCCTCAGCCCCGTTGAGGCTCTGCAGTGACCTGACCCCAGTGCCCTTGGGGTTTTTTCCCCCCCCTTTTTCCCCTGAAGTGTGAGCTCATTTGAAAATTCCAATTTCTCCATAATTCGCTGCAGCTGCCGAGATGTTCCCGTGCTTTTGATCACTGTTATTAATGATGTGCTGTAACATATGCAAGCCTTGCAATCCCAGCTACTCTTTCTTACAAAGATCAGTTTGTACTTCCCCCCTCTCCCTTTTCCCTCCCTCCCTCGCCTCTGATGGAGCTCATATGTTTTAGGAAGTTCATCTCCCAGCTATTAGGAAATGTGTGGGCAGCTCCTCTGTGCTACAAAAGACATTGGAGGAAGAAGCTGTTCCCTTTTATTCCCCAAAGAAAGCATTTTTGGCTTTATTTCGGGCTCCGACTTTGCTGGTAAAAATGTTGTGGCTCCTTCCTAATGTTGTCTTATTGACTTCCATGTTTTCAGAGATGTTTCCAGCTTTGCATTTTTGCTTTTCTCAACCACTCCCAGCCCAAACGGAGATGTCGGTCTGGTAAATACAAATTGCAGGTCAAGCTCTGTATTTATCCCCCATTTATAACACAATCGAAAGGTGGAAGCTCGAACTCTGACGCTGCTCCCAACCCAAGCTATGCAAAGCCAGCTGCAAACTGGACAATTTAAATCGTTTTTCATTCACCTCCTGTCACTTATAAAATGTATGAACCCCCCCAAATGTGGAATTTCCTCCATGCTGAAGATGGCACCATCCCAAGGATGCAGTGAGGACGCTGGGATGCTCAGCGGGAGGGTTCCAGCACCTCAGTGTTATTTCTACGATTAAATGAATTCTCTGTAGGGTTTGAGCCCCAAAATCAGGGGAGCAGGAGCTCTTGGAAGCTGTGAACGCCTTTTGTATTCCCTAAATTTCTCCCCCCTCCCAGCCGCGAGGCGGAACAACCGTGAAAGAAGAACCCAGGCTGCGCTTCCCCCTCCCTCCTCCTCCTCCTCCTCCTCGCGGTGTTTTTTCCGAGCGGGGCGAAACAGGTGCTGAAATGTGAAACCCCACTGAGGGATTTCCTCGGCGGGAGCGCGGAGCTGGAGCGGGAAGTGCTCCCAGGGCTGCCGGGAGCGCCGCGCTGTCGCTTTAAGAAAAAATAAACTCGGCTCTGAACTACCCAAAACCCTGCCATTTCCAGCCTGGGCTTGATTAATGATTTTTCTATCTAATAAAAGGTTCACAAACCATCTGTTTTTCTCCCTAATGCCTTGCCCAAAGGTTTTTCGTTCCTATTTCAGGCTTGGGGCCAACTGACATTCCCCTCTTTTTTTTTTTCCCAGCCTTGTAAACAAACCCTTCTCTCTTTTTAATCTTCCAGGGCTGTTTCCTACCCATCGTTATGCATATTCATTGCGAGTAAACATTTTTAGTGTCTACACTTAATCTCTTCCACTGGCAATTACTGTTCTATGCTGTTTTGTAATGCAGAAGGGCCAACGCTTTCCCTTCTAATAACAGCTGGGTCGCAGATGGGGCCTGCAGTCATTGTAGAAAATAAAAATTTACAAGATGCCAGTGGAATTTATTTCAGTTTTATGGAGTCACAGGAGGAACCTTTCTGTTATCCGCCTTCAGTGCAATCTGCAGGCACGAGGCAGGCTTTTGACATTTAATCAAAGGGGGGTTCAGGTAGGGGCTGGCAGGAAAGCAGGTGGATCCTATTAGGCAGTGCCACGGTTAATTTATTTGGGAGCGATTGGCTGAGATGTGCAGCCAGGCTCTGACATCCCGTGGGTGCCTCGGCCAGCGTCCTGCCCGCTCCGACCGGGGCTGCTGGCAGCGTGGGCATGGGGGCAGAGTGCTACCGTGCTGGGACACTGTGCTGGGACACTGTGCTTGGGGACATTGTGCTTGGGGACATCCTGCTGGGGCACTGTGCTGGGGCACCGTGCTGGGACACCGTGCTGGGACACCGTGCTGGGACACCGTGCTGGGGACACTGTGCTGGGACACCGTGCTGGGACACTGTGCTGGGACACTGTGCTGGGGACACCCTGCTGGGACACCCTGCTGGGACACCATGATGGGACACTGTGTTGGGGACACTGTGCTGGGACACTGTGCTGGGACACCCTGCTGGGACACTGTGCTGGGGACACCCTGCTGGGACACCCTGCTGGGACACCATGATGGGACACTGTGTTGGGGACACTGTGCTGGGACACTGTGCTGGGACACTGTGCTGGGGACACTGTGCTGGGACACTGTGCTGGGACACTGTGCTGGGACAGCCTGCTGGGACACCATGATGGGACACTGTGCTGGGGACACTGTGCTGGGACACTGTGCTGGGACACTGTGCTGGGGACACCCTGCTTGGGGACATCCTGCTGGGGACATCCTCACTGGGGACACCCTGCTTGGGACACCCTGCTTGGGACACCCTCCTCGGGGACACCCTCCTGTGGGTGGCACCCTCCTGTGGGTGGCACCCTCCTAATGGGCACCCTCCTGTGGGTGGCACCCTCCTGTGGGTGGCACCCTCCTAATGGGCACCCTCCTGTGGGTGGCACCCTCCTGTGGGTGGCAGTCCCAGGCACAGAGAGTGGCCCAGCCTGGAGCCAGGGCAGGAGTTTCCCCCGGGCCCATCAGCCGCTCTGCACAGCCCCCGTGGTTCCTGGCATTTCCTGCTGTAGGGGCACTTTGGAGGGAAATCCCAAGAAATTTCTGTTTAGTGGGGATTTTTTCCAGATTTTTGAATGAGAAGGACAAAACCATCCCACATCTCTTTTCCCTTTCCTCCCTCGTTTCCAGCATCCAGCAGCACAAATGTATTGACCCACTCAGGTTAATTTGATTTTAGGTGCTGTGGGTTTTATTATTCAAGTTTTTCTTTCATTTATAGCCCCAGGGTTTGCAAAACTCTCAGCTTTTCCAAAGGATTCTGAATTTTTCCTTCCTGGAAATCCTGATCCAGGTGTTGCAGTGAGATGATCTTTATGGCCCTTCCAACCAAATAATTCTGTGGTTTTGTGTGCAAGGAAAACACAACTTACATGGGAGAAAATCCTTCAGCTCTTCGAGTTTGCTGTTCCCTGGCAAATATTTCCCAGAGGTTGGATTTGGGAAGGGGGAGAAGCTGTTATGTGTGTGGTTTAGCTCAAACTTTCCCTCCTCCTCCCCTCCCTTCTTTCAAAGATGATATTGCTATTTTTTCGGTGCAAACTCAGTTGAGAATATTGAATTTGGTACATTAAATACCAGACATGAAGGTCTTAGTGCCTTTTAATGAAGAGGATAAATTCTCCCAACTCCATTTCCCTGTGTATCATCCCCAAGCCTTTCCCTTCATTTCCAACCTGCAAAGCTGCCAAGAAGTTTGTTAATCTCAGTGAAATGCTGTTCCTACTGTAAATATTAGTAAAGATCAGCTCATCTGGGCTGGGAGAGGCTCGGTGGGAGCCTCGGGGTATCCAGTGTGCAGCTCCAGACTGGATCTCTGCAATCCCAGCGCGGAGAAACTTCCTTGTGGCTATTCGGGAAGCAAAATCCCAACCACACAGAAACCCAGCGCAAATCCCCCCGGGCGCTCAAGCTGATTTGTGCTCTGCTCCCCAGAAAGAGGGGACACAGATGAATTCAGGGATCCTTCCCAGGGATCTGGAGCTCTGGAGGATGGAGCACTGCGGCTTGCGCTGCTCCATGAAATATTCAGGAGCTGGGCTGGCAGAACACTGTCTGGGTTCGCAGCCAGAGCCGCCTGTGGTGCCGTGTTTGGGATGATGGGAGGTTCCCGAGCTCCCAGAACTTCCTGTGCTGCAGCACGGCCCTGACAGGTGGCTGTGGCAGGGGGGTGGAAGGGGCTCTGCAGCACAGAACTGCAGCCTTCTCCCAAAAACCCATCCCACAGATCCCAGCCAGTGTTCCTGACTCCCCAAAACCCATCCCACAGATCCCAGCCAGTGCTCCTGACTCCCAAACACCCATCCCACAGATCCCAGCCCGTGCTCCTGACTCCCAAACACCCATCCCACAGATTCCAGCCAGTGCTCCTGACTCCCACAAACCCATCCCACAGATCCCAGCCAGTGCTCCTGACTCCCAAACACCCATCCCACAGATCCCAGCCAGTGCTCCTGACTCCCACAAACCCATCCCACAGATCCCAGCCAGTGCTCCTGACTCCCAAACACCCATCCCACAGACCCCAGCCAGTGCTCCTGACTCCCAAACACCCATCCCACAGATCCCAGCAAGTGATCCTGACTCCCAAACACCCATCCCACAGATCCCAGCCAGTGCTCCTGACTCCCCAAAACCCATCCCACAGATCCCAGCCAGTGCTCCTGACTCCCAAAAGCCCATCCCACAGATCCCAGCCGGTGCTCCTGACTCCCACAAACCCATCCCACAGATCCCAGCCATTGCTCCTGACTCCCAAACATCCATCCTATAGATCCCAGCCAGTGCTCCTGACTCCCAAAAGCCCATCCCACAGATCCCAGCCAGTGCTCCTGACTCCCACAAACCCATCCCACAGATCCCAGCCAGTGCTCCTGATTCCCAAAACCCCATCCCATAGATTCCAACCCCATCCCACAGATCCCAGCCATGCTCCCAACTCCCAGTTCCAGTGAAAATTCACATGGCAAAGGTTTTGGGGATTTATAACCAAATTTTCCCTTTTCTATGAAGAAATTTCCCCGAATATCCCACCTAAACCTCTCCCGAGGCTGTTTCCTCTTGCCCTGGACTTCACCAAGGATAATTCCCTGCAGGAAAAACCTCTCCAAAATTCTGGATATTCCATGATTCCCAGGTATTCCATGGTTCCCTGGATATTCCATGGTTCCCAGCAGCATCAGCCCTGGATATTCCATGATTCCCAGATATTCCATGGTTCCCTGGATATTCCATGGTTTCCAGAGGGATCAGCCCTGGATATTCCAGGATTCCCAGATATTCCATGGTTGCCTGGATGTTCCATGGTTCCCAGCAGGATCAGCTCCCTGTGCTGCTGTTTTCCCCCCACAGAGGGCACTTTCCCTGGCACAGGAGGATTTAGGGAAGATGGCTGCTGCTCCAGCCCTCTGGAAAGGCACGTGCAGGATGCAGCCATCTGCAGGCTGCTGTAAAATCCCTGGAAAAGCGACAGAAGCACTTGGACAGGTGGGATGGCTCCATCCCCAGCCTGGGCACCGCAGCAAATGGAGTCAAGGCCATAAAAGAGAAGGGTGGGATGGATGGATGCATGTGGAGGTTGTTTTTCATGGAATGCTGGCCTGCTAAAAGTGATTTTGGAAAGGGAAAATGGGGAGAATGTAAAATCCATGGAGTTTGGGCCGTTTGTCAAAGCTGGAAATGTCTGAGCAGAGCCCCAGCAAGGCAGAGACTTCCAAAGCATCCGCTGGAGCACCTGGAGTTGCTTACTGCAAAGGAATCGGCTGCTGGCAGGGTCTGGGGGGGCATTTTTGGGGAGGAAACGGAGAAGAATCACCAGAAAACTCAAACACAAAGATTTCTGAGGCTCTGGCCCAGCCTGCTCAGAGAAACTGTTCAAAGCCAGGCTAAAAAAGGACGAAAATCTGGAATTTCCTCTGAATATTCCAGATGAAGGCAGGAAATGATCAGCTCTGCTCCCCGTAATGAAACGATGCTCACTGTCCATGTGTTGCACCAGGACAGGACCCAGAGTGGAGCTGGCAATGAGGGTGGGCTCGGGGAGCTCTCCAGGTCCTTTCAGGCTATTTTTGGGCAGGAACTTGGGAAGGTGATTGCAGAGCGTCAGGGGAGGTGATGTCCCTCTCCCTATTCCCCTTCTGCATTTGCCCATCCCAAAATCCATTCTTAGAGAGCTGCAGAGCGCTGTCCACACAGGAATTGGAGTGGCCCCGGTGCCTGGCTGGGACAGGGCTTGGAACAGCCCAGACTAGTGCAAGGTGTCCCGGCTTATGGCACAGGACAGGATTGAAGGTCCCGTGTGAAAAATGCACGCATTTGATGATTGGCTTTTGGCAAATATTCAAATGAATATTCGATGTGTTGTGGTAGAAAGCAATGCTGGATTCATTCTCTTAAATCTAGTTTTAGGTTCTAAAAAATGTTAAAACAGAAACGATGCTATGTAGGAGACTTTTTTTAAAGAAAGGACTCGCACAGGACACCTGAATCTTTCAGAGAAAAAGAATGTATTGCCCTCTTATCAGAAGAAGCGACCTTCTTCCCGCCCCGAAGGCGCTGTCAGGATTCAGAGAAGAAGCTGGCGATGACCAGACAGAATCCTGTGTTTGAATGGAATTTATGCATCGTGGATGAGGTGTGTGAATATGCAACAGGCTGTTGCTTTTAAGGGTTAATCCTTGTTAATTTTGGGCTTGTGCTGCCCAGGAAAAGGAACCCAGACATCCATAACCCTTTGTCTTTATTGTCTCATATTGTCCTAATTCAAATTGTCCAAATTATTATTACTCTAATTGTATTACTATTTTTATAACCATTTGATTATTATTAAACTTTTCCAATTTTAAAAACAAGTGACTGGCGTTTTTCACACCCTTAAACCCAAATCATTCAGGGATTCCACAGTTCCATAAAGCCATTCAGTTGTGTTCAGAGCCTAAATTCCCAATGGTCACTTGGAAGTGAATCCCAGTGCCTCAGGAGGCTTTTAGGAATTCCCAAGGATTTGGTTTAATCAGTGATCTGCAGTAATTTAATATATTTGCAGTGCTCTCTTCTTTAATACTTAATGAGTGGTGATTAGGTTTGTGTATCAGAGCTGAAATCTGCAAGTTAGGTGGCAATTAATGTTTGAAGTGCTCCGTAACTCCAGATATAATGATCCTATTTGCCAAGTAATTATGGAATGGATGTGCCTAATAAACAGTAACGCTCCTCTGCTCACCTGAGGGGCTCCCCGTGCAAAAACACAGGTACAGGGCAGGGCCTGCTCCCTCTCTTCATTACACCCCGACTTCCTCTCTGCTGATTCCAGGCTGGCCTTGGTGCTTCGTTAGCAAAAAGAACCATGACATAAGAGGGGAAGGCAACCAAAGAAAACAGCCCCGCAAGGGCCAGGTGCCACCAGGAAAATCGGGAATCAAATTCCACTCCCTGGATTCTTTACGATATTCCTCCTTGCCAAAACCTGGCAAATATTCCACTTGCAAAGCCCAGCTCACAATGGCTCTTTCAGCTGCACATTTCACGTGAATCAATATTCCAGGGGGATTTTATTATTCCAAACCCAAGGCTGGATGGAGTTTTCATGAGTCAAATACCCCGAGAATGAGGTTGAACAAGGCATTTCCTCCCAGGCCATGGAGTTTAGGAGCAGTTGAACTACTGCATAAACACAACAAGTTGATTTGTTATTATTTTAATTTCATTCCCACCTTCTACTGAGATGGGGAAATGAACAGTGCAGTATTTTATTTCTGTTTGCTGGGATCTATCCTTTGCAATATGATTATAAATAGTGCCCAGTGCTCCCTGTGAGTGTCTGCTGTCTCTGCATGTATCCTGATTTTCAGGAGGGAGCAGAGCTGCCATCCCAATGGATCATCCCATATTTAAACACTTCAGTTAGAGCCTGACATGGATTTCAGAACTGGGACCATGTCCTGCTTTTCTTCTCTGGAAAAGCAGGATAATATTTGCCTGCACCACAGGAAGCTCCCGAGGGCTGACTCTGACTCTCCACCAAGGAAACCACAGGATCAGTTTATTTTGGAGAGACAGAGCTCTTACAGCATTTATTTGGTCAAAGCTACAACTTCCAGCCTCCTCTGGGTGTAAAAACATGGCCTGAGCAGAAATTCCTCCTGTTCCAGGCCTGACCACTCCTGAACCAGGGAAAGCCAAAGCGCTCCTGCCTTTGCAGTTGGCACAGGAGTGTTTTCCCTGCATCTCCATCCTCCTGGTAGGAATTTATCCCAAAATAAATTCCTGGGTGCAGCTCCAGGCAGGAATTGACAGCATGAATCATGCTGGGCAAACGTCATGCCAGCCATGGGAACAGGGATATGTGGGAATTCAGATACAGCTCAGCGAGGAACAGAGACTCTGCCAAATCCCGGGAAGCTTCTCCTGGCCTTTGGTGCCTTCCTGCACCCAATTCCCAACTGCAGGCACAGGGTGAGGAGCAGAGACCCTGCCAAATCCCAGGAAGCTTCTCCTGGCCTTTGGTGCCTTCCTGCACCCAATTCCCAACTGCAGGCACAGGGTGAGGAACAGCGGCTCTGCCAAATCCT
The DNA here is from genome assembly GCA_019023105.1 of Diglossa brunneiventris. NCBI lineage: Eukaryota > Metazoa > Chordata > Aves > Passeriformes > Thraupidae > Diglossa > Diglossa brunneiventris. Next base: position 66,707,134 of record CM032382.1, read on the forward strand.
GGGAAGCTTCTCCTGGCCTTTGGTGCCTTCCTGCACCCAATTCCCAACTGCAGGCACAGGGTGAGGAACAGAGACCCTGCCAAATCCCGGGAAGCTTCTCCTGGCCTTTGGTGCCTTCCTGTGCCCATCTCCAGGTGGGATTCCCAACTGCAGAGCTGCTGGGCTGACAGGGACCTTAAGGAACTTCTCACTCCATCCCCTGCCACCTTTCCACTATTCCAAGCTGGCCTTGAATAATTCCAGGGCTGGAGCAGCCACAGTTTCTGTGGGCAACTGGAGAGATGCAGGAATGGCTTCCCCTTCAGTGGGTCTGTTGGAACATGTGGCAGAGCAGCCACCTTGGAAGGTTTGATTTGGGGAAGTTCTGGAAAGTTGCTCCAACCTCCACAGGCACCCTTGGGAGCAAATAGAGACAAAGCAGGAGACACTTGACAGAGGAGCAGCTTGTGGCTCACGGAATCAGCCAAGCTGGAAGCAGGGAGCCAGCTCCAAGCCCAGGGAATGGATCTTTATCCCTAGTGTGCTGAAAATCCCCCAGAACAAGGGTCACAATGTCCAGGAGCTGCCACCTCCTCCTGCCCAACCCCCCTTGAGCATCTCAGGAAAGCACCACAGGATCTTGAGGCAGGTTTAGCTCCAGCCTGCCACATGTGAGAGCAGCCCCAGCTCTCCCCTTCCCCCTTGCCGAGTTTTTCACCTACTTGGCTGTGTCCCAGAAAGAGCCTGCACACAAGTGAGAGACCCTGGAGCTCGAATCCTCTCTAAAGCTGGCAGCAGCACTAAGATTAGAGAGCGAGAAGTGTGAGGGAGCTGAAAGCCTGTGAATCCTGCTAAGGATAGAAAGGCACGAGTAGGAGGCAGCCAGAGCCCATCCCAAGCAAGCCGAAGTTGAGCGCTGAAAGCTGGATGGGATTTAGGGATAGGCGAGGTAGTGCCTGGCAGGCAGGGATGTGCTGCTGGGATCCGATAGCCTGCTCCCAAAATAGGCATTTCCTGCGGCAGGGAGCTCGCAGGGAAAGGCCTGGCTGCCCTGCAGCTGCAGGCACCCACGTGATCCTGCTTAGCTTCATTTGTATTGATCTTCAATTTCTGGTTTATATTTATATAATTATATAGTGTATATTATATCTATATTTTATCTTTATCGTTATATATTATGTATTATATTATATATAATTATATATTATATATAATATATACTATAGTCATATCTATATTTATATCATTATATATTATATTATATATTATATCTTTTAAATTTATATATTTATATTTATGTATTATGTGTTATATATTATATAATTATATATAATATATAATATGTATTATGTTTATGTTTATATTCATACCTATATCTATATTTATTATATATAATGATACATTATATATAATATATTATATATCATATATTTCTATTTATATATATAATGTATGTAATATAATATAATATAATATAATATAATATAATATAATATATATAATATAATATAATATAATATAATATAATATAATATAATATATTTCTATTTATTCCTGCCTGCAGGCACAGGATCAGCTCAGGGAGGGAGCTGAGCAGAGGGAATATGGGAATGCTGCTGCCTCTCCTGGCTGGAAGCCCAAATCCAGGTGAAATACATCCCTGCAGGTGCTGCAAGCTGCTCCCAGGGCACAGGGTGGAAAATCACAGGGTCCCAGAACGGTTTGGGTGGGAAGGGACCTTAAGGATCCTTTTATTCCACAAGCCCAGGTTGCCCCGAGCCCTGCCCAGCCTGGCCTAGAACACTTCCAGGGATGGGATACACGTGTACATGTACCCTACAAATCCTACTCTACAACCTCAAAGTACAGCATTAGGGAGAAATAAAGACAATTGGAAGACCTAAATTGTGGGAAAAAATCACATTTCCAGCAGAGCACCTTGGACTTGGAAGTATTTTGAATATAAATTCCCAGGCTTGGAATAAGGTTAGATAAAATACTGCAATGGAAAACAATACAAGGAACCCTTTCCCCAGGAGAACGTCAGGGTTTTTTGGAATACCTGGGGGCTGCCGGTGGCTCTTGGGAAGGGCTCCCAGGGAATCTGGGCTCTTCCTGCTCCCACTGAACTCAGGCAGGGTTTTACTCCAATGGAGCAGAGTTAGGTTAATGCCGAATGTTTGGAAACCCCGTTCCCACTTGCCAGGCTGCCTCCTCAGAGATCTCCCATCATTAGTTCCATTCAGCCATGAGCGCCTGCGATGGCAGCCGAGGGATTGGGACGCTGCCTTTGGAAACGGGCTCTGCTTCCTTGTGGGCCGTGTAAAGCTTGTTCTGTGAACCTGGCTGTGACTCGCCGAAACCCCACTGAGCAACGCTGCAAGTTCCCTTCCCAGCCCTGAGCAGGAGCCGTGCTTCACTGAGGGCCCCCCAAATCCTTCCCCAGTGGGATTGTTTGAAAACCTTGGATCAAATATAAATGATGCTTTCAATTGAAACCAAACCTCACACTGTTCCCAGCTTTAATAACAGTTTTGACAGATGAGATTTCCATCATCTGTTTTTGTCTTTGTCAAGGCTCCTCCAATAAATGCTCTAAACTAACAGATGTGACTATAAAGGCTGAGGCATCAGGAGTTGAGCTTTGTCAAGTGCTACCAGAGATAAATTAATTCCTAGTTTAAGCTTCCACTGAGCACTGGAACATCCCTTTCCCCTGCTTTTGGTGCCTGACCTTGGGCAGGTTTCACACCCAGAGACAAGAAGATCCTGGGAAATCACAACAGGTACATTACAGTGATTGGGGCACCAAATAAGGCACCAGTTTAGCCAGGGTAACAAACTGGGAGCCAGAAATCTGATATCCATCACAAGGGAACCTTTCCAGCTCTGTTGGAATTCACAGCGCTTCTAAAACACAGGTGAATTATCTGAATGCTGAAGTAGCTTTTGGGTGAGACTTTGAGACGCTGCAGCCTGATTTCCTTCCCAAAATTCCTGCTCATTCCTGCCCTGTGATCTCTTTATTCCCTCACCAACCCCATAGGCACCCCCCCATCAATTTAGGGCCATTTGGGTGCTGGAGCAACAGGTAAGCCATGGGTTTTTTACCAGCAATTAGAATTTCCAGTGGGAGGAAAAAGACATCCATTGTTCCATCCGTGTCTCCAGATTTACTCTACTGCACCAAAATAAATAAGACATAATTGGGTCTGGCCTCCTGACTCCACTCTTGCAAAGGCATGAATAAATGAATTAATCACAGCCACCAGGGTGAGGAGAGCGAAATCCACAGGGGGAAAAAGGGCGGACGGAATAAAAGTCCCGATGTCAGAAAAATTCCACAATAAAGTTATTTGGGAGTATTGATTTGATAAGTGAAAACTTAAATAAGGCTTGGGCAGAGAGACGTGGCTCCTGGGAGAGCGTGGCTGTCAGAGGTGGGGCGAGGACGAGTCCTGCAGCTGAGGAGCCTGGAACACGTGTGGGGATTGCTGGAAAAGCCCTCCAGACTCGCTCTGATTCCATGTTTCCTGCCGGAGGGCCAGGAACTCCCCTGGAATGACTCCTCGCTATCGGCCCGGCTCCGACCCTCTCTCCAAACTCCGAGCGCCGTTCATTAAATTCCTCCTTCTATGGAGCCATAAATGGATCCAGATAAGGCTCTAAAGCTATCCCATAGGATCCTTGTGCTTGGAACTGATGGAACATTAGTGTCAGGCAAGACTATTATTTGAGTCTCAATATAATTAATAAAGCTTTTCGCTCCCCCCCAGGAACGCGCTAAATCTCCGGGTCTTGTTTGCGTTCGGCGCGAGATTTCCCTACCTCGCACGGAAGGAAAAAAAAGATGAAAAAGCCTTTAAATATTTAACAGTCGAAACCCGACATAAATTGGAGATTTGAATAAAAATCAGCCCAAGTATATTTGTATGAAACTGGTGAACAGAAGGAATACACATGCTCCGAGGAATAGATTTTATGCCAAACATCAATCAATCCCGGCTCCGAAGCCTATTTATAATACTGTGGGGGTTCTGGACGGTTGCACTTCACACTGGGAGGACCAATCCATGACATTATCTGGTGAACAATTGAAAGCTTTTACAAATAATTAAAACTCTGCTTGAAATGGGGATCTTGCCGCAGCTTTGTGGCCACGCACCGGCTCGTGGCGATGGCAGAGTGTAAATAATGAGTAGTTAATGTCGGATTTGCTCCACCATCCTCTGCCGACGGGGCTTTCTCCCTGCTTATTGATTTTTTGGGCACAAATGTGGCTTTACTTCCAGCTTTTCCCTTCCTGTCCCGTCACCTGTGTCCAGGACAGCGGGGTTAGGTGGGATTTTGGGAGGAAATTTTGGGTGGGGATCCCTGGCTGCTGTGGACGGGGTTTGGAGCACCCTGGGACAGCAGAAGGTGGCAGGGGGTGGAATGAGACTTTAAGGTCCCTTCCGAGCCAAACCAGGCTGGGCCACGGGTGCTTGGTGGCAGCAGGGGGAGCTCAGACATCCCATTTGGCTCTCTCCAATGTCATTCCTTGAGACCTTCTGAGCAATTAAACCAAATTTAGCAGGAATCAATCATACAGACGCGAGGGTGGGAAATAATGAAGATGGATGTTGTTTAAAGCCTTCCAAGAGTTCCTGCCGGAGCTAGATATCATCCTGAGTAGGATTAGATTATCCAAGTGACCTTAGAAGTGTTCAAGTGTCCTCCCAAGCCCCGCCAGTCCCTTTCCCCAGCTCTGGCCCTTTTTTCCCAAGGTAAGTCCTTCCCTGGAGCGCTGCTGGCACGCCCGGGATGCACGGAGGCAGAGAGGAATCCCTGCCAGAGCAGGAGGAACACTCTGTTCTCCCAGCTCTCTTCTACAAGCAAGAGAAATCTTTGCTTTGAGACTGAAAATCCTGCTCAAAATCCCTCTTCCCAGGTGTAGGGCCAATATATTTCATTTCCCCTAAAGTTCCCACTGGGCTCTGCCTCTCCTCCCAGGAAACAGGTGGGTTTCAAACCTTCTGAAGACACCAAAGTGTTTCTTTACAAAGTGACTTGCAAAGCAAAAATATGAAAAAAAAAGAAAAAGAGATTTTTTTTTTCTATTCCCCAGGGATTTTTGAGCATATGAAGCACAAAAATAATCACAGAAATGACGCAAAGGAAGAAAAAACCCAAGGATTTAGTCGGAGTCAGCAATCCAAAGGCAGCTCCCTGCTGCTGCTGCTTCACCCCCATGACACTGACTGGATTTAAGGGACTCTTCTGCTGAGCAGCAGCCAAGCCAAGACCTTAAATCCCTGGGAGCTGCTGGGAGCCGGGTTGGAAACCTTGGGATGTGGGAAGGTGATGCTGCTGAGGAGGAACAAGGCTGATTTTTAATTAATTAGAATAAAGAGAGGGAATGGTGTAGCTGTGAGGGCACTGCCACATCCAACTGCACCTTCCTCCATGGATCTCTCCAGGCTCTGCTCTTTCTTGGACACACACAGCCTTGAAAACCAACACGTGTTTTCCAGACAAACCAGCCAGCTCTGGAACTGTGGGACGTCTGTGTCATCTCCAGCTGTTTCCCTCCTCTGCTGGAGCTTAAAGAAGTAAATATTGAAATAAAACCCCCTGGGCTCTCCTAAACCAATCCAGATGAGTTTCTCCCACCTCTGGGAAGACACGTGGAGCATCCTGTAAATCCCCTGGCACTTTGCTTATCTCCTCCCAAGGCTCCAAACCGGGTTTTGCTCCAAAAATCGGAATTTTCATCAGGAAATCTTTCAATTAGGAAAAAGTGCAAGCAGGATTCCAGTCAGGGTTTGTGACCCTAAGGTCCTTGTGTTTTCCTCCTCCTCAGCTCGTGCCCACAGCCAGGGTGTGCAGGGAGTGCCTGGAGGACAAGCAGGGCTCGGGGCCAGCCCCAGGTTTGGCTTCCAGAAATTTTTACACTGGATTTTCACAGAGCTTTTGGCTTCAGGTGCACGCTGCACATTTCCCTGAGATTTGCTTGTTTTGTGTGGAGCTGAAACAAAAGTGGCAGAAAATCAGCTGAGCTTCTGCGCTCTCACGCTCTGGTGGGAAAGAAGGAGGAACTGGTTCTTCCTTGGGAGGAATGCTGCTGCTCTTCCCTAATTTCTCTAATGACATTTGATATTATGGTGATGAGTGCCTTGGAAAATACATATGATAATCATTATAATCAAGCACATGTGTCTGGAGAGTGTAATAGGTACATTCTAGAAATTAGAAAATAACATTGTTTAAGGAACGACTTTTAATATTAATTTCCATTTTAGAAAGCAAGGCCTCAGATCCAAGTGGGATTAAGCAGCCAAAAGGGGATTTTATAGAATCCTGGTGTTCCAGGATGGCTTGGGCTGGGAGAGACCTTAAAGCTCTGCAGAGCGGAATGTTCCTTTGCAAGCCTCCCCATTCCATGATTCTGGGATCCCAGGTACAATTAATTCATATCCATGATTCTGGGATCCCATGGCTTTGGAACAAGGAGAACAACAGCCCTGGAAGGTGCAGAGTGACTCCGGAATGAGCAGAATTACCACAGCAGCCAGGCCCTGGGTTTGTTTGGCCTCCTGAACTGGGGAACGGAGCTGTTCCCAAAATCCTAACTGGGGAATGGAGCTGTTCCCAAAATGCCAGCCCTTGAGTGGTGCCTCTCCCAGTGCACAGCCTATTGATTTTAGGAGTCATCAATGGATATTGTGTGCCTATAGCATTACCAGGACAAGCAGGAGTGCACAGAGTCATTGCCTGTTGTCCCATGCTGTGCCCTATGGGAAGCCACTGATTCCTACACTTGGAGCAGGGACAATGCAACTTAATCAGAGTGACAGGAAACAGGCAGCAATTACAGTGTGCAGCTACATCTGCTGGGTTCCACTTCACTGAAGGAAGAGTTATCTCAATTTTAATGTACAGCCCTTTTTCATGTTTCATTTAACCTCTGCTGTATTATTAACCACATCAAAATATAACGACGGTCGTTAGGAAAAAAACCGAAAACCGAGAACATTTGGGAAAATTTGGACTCTTCCCCCGTTATGTGTAATTTAACGCTCTCGGTTTTACTTTCGTGCCCCATTCCCAGTCTCATTTATAGAGAGGTTTGTTTGCTTAAATACCAAGCACAGCCCCGATGCTGCTTCTCCCAACTCACGGCACAACAATTCCCGATGCACCGGAGCAAGATGTGACCTGCTGATACTCCTTCGCCTTAATTGCCACAGTGGAATGAAGCCTCCCTAGTAGTTTGCTCCTTTGCCCAAATTGTGTTGCTAACCTTGAAAAATTCTCATGTTAGGGTTTCACTGGAAAAGCAATCACTGGAATTTGTCAGAATCTGAGGGAAAACTGGGAGAAAGGGTGGGACCAGGTTTCCCTCCTGGGGAGCTCAGGGATGGAAATCACGCCCCAGTACTGTCCTCATTTTACCACCAGGGACAAAATATCATTTGGGAATCACTGGCGTGGAAACAGGACCAGAAATCCTGGCTGCAGGCATTGGGGCACAGAAGGTTCTGGAATCCTGGAATGAATTCTGGAATGGTTTGGGTTGGAAGGGATTTTAAGGATTGAACCCCCTACCACAGGCAGGGACACCTTCCGCGATCCCAGATTGCTCCAAGCTGGCCTTGGATCACTCGTAGGAATGAAGTTCAGGAAACACCATCACTGGAGTGGACCCCAGTTATGCATTTCCTGCATTTATTTCCCACTGGAAAGCTGAGGGAAAGCTCTCTGGATCAGCTCAGCAGCAGTGCTGGAATGTTTCTACTTTATTTTGGAACCAGTCCCTGCCAGGATCCATCCTGCACCTCCCAGTGCATTTTCTCATGTGCCAATCTGAAATTCCCTTGTCTGAGTGGACTCCCCTTCCTGTAAGTGTCCCAGGGGTGGGATAGGATGGTCCTTAAATCCCTTCCAACCCACACCATTCCTTAATAAACCAGGATGATCTCTGTAAGCTGCAGCCTAAATAAAGCAGAGAGAAGAACTCGTGAGTGTGGAGAACAATGAAGAACCCACCCGAGGGGGTAATCAGCATCTGAGGAGTTTAATCTAACAAGGACATCTTAAGTGAAGTTGCTGAGAAAAAGGTGCTGTGCAATTGCCAAACAGCTCCCCTGTACCGCGAGGATTCCTCTGAAGCACCGAGTGCTAATTGGAAGGAAGTTGGAAAGCTTTCTGCCAGGATCCTGTAATAAGCTTCATTAGCCGTGGGACGGCGGTGAGCTGAATATTAATAAAAAGGCAGCAAGGGACCGGAGGTGGGGAAACTGGGGAGCTTGGGGTGGGATACTGGGAGGGAATTCTTCCCTGGTAGGTGGGAGGCCCCAGCACAGCTATGGCATCCCTGGAAGTGCCCAAGGCCAGCTTGTGCACCCTGGGGCAGTGGAAGGGGGTGATCTCTAAGTCCTCCCCAACCCAAGGCAGTGTGGGATTCTATGGAATGTCTTGTCTAAATGTCATAGGAAAGTCTGCCCTGGTGCTACCCCATCCCCACGTGCTTATAGGAGGATGTGTGCCAGTAAACGTGCCGAGGGAAACTGAGGAAGGAGCAGCTCGGCTGGAGGTGCTGCAATAAAAGCAAAAATGGACATGAGAAATCCCATTCCCTTAGGATTTTGGGAGTGCAGGGCCTAAAAAGGTTGTTGGTTTGGGCTCCAACACCTGTGAGTTGTGCTAAGAACTGAGCACAACTAAAAGACTCCTCCTGTTGAGCAAGCCCATGGATTAGATATGAATTATCCTGTTTACATTTCATTTAGTTTGATTTTCTCTCTATTTCCTATTTTCTAAATTAGATAACCCTTGCTTGATTTAAGGTAATTTGCCTTTGCTGACTATTACTTAAGGCTAAGCATTTGCAAAGCCATTCCGGGAGAGCAGGAAAATTAAACGTGCAAATTTAGGGTCTGAAAAACAAAAGGAACGCAGGCACGGAAGGGAAGTGATGATGAATGGGGAGCTGGCAGCGCCTCAGCCCCAAGAGCTGCCTTTGACCGATGCCACGAGCTTTTCCAGACACTCTGGAGCTTCCTTTGTGCATCCTGTGCTTAAAAATTTGATGAGGCGAGCTCCCGGTGTATTTAGCACCAGTACAGCAACAGGACCCATAAGCAGGGAAATGGAGTTGGATGATCCCCCCTTTTTCTTTGGGAGAGATTACGGGCTCCGATAATTTAACCGCCCCGCTTTTATTTCCACGTTATATTGCAGTTGCATCTGGAAATCGGGAATTCAGTTTGGAAACCAAAAGGGGAGGAGGGGAGCGAGGAGGGAAGTGGGGAAAAACACAAGACGTGGGCAGCAAAGCCTCTCTGTGACACTGCACCCTGCAAACCTCTCCCAGATGAATGTGGGATCTCTTTAGGAGCTGCTAATCTATGCAAAGCAAATTGTTTTGGATTTGCCCAGCCCATCCCTGCCCACCCTGTCATTTGTAACTGCTGCCTGTGCTGACAGAAACTCTTCATCAAGCGCAGGGCTACACACACGCACACCTCAAACTCATTAAAAGCAGCGAGGTTCGTGAGGACACAAACCTCAGTGCCCGATCCTGAGCGGTTTTCCATGGGACAGCCCTTCCCATGGGTTACTGTCCCTCTGCCGTGGGAGAAGGGGTTGGATCCATTGGGCTGGGCCCTGCGCTGCCCAAGCAGCCTCCTGTTGGAAATCAGGATGTTCCACCCCACACACAGACAAATCCTGCTCAATCCAAATGTCTCTGAGAACAATTTTCGCCTGGAGAATGTTCCTTCATTCCCATCTGTGCAGATCACAGTTTGAAATGCTGCCTGCACTTTCCAAACCCTTGCTTCACCAGAAAAAAATAGCCAGAGCAAACTAGAAAAAAAAAAATTAAAAAAAATAGAAAACAAGGAAAAATCCCAACCTATCAAATGAATATGGAATGAAAAAAATTTTGTTTTGTTGCCAGCCCCAGTAGGCGTCCCAGTTCCCAAACTGGGGTTCCGCACATCCACAGCCCCGGGCATACCTCAGGAACGCCACTGAGTCCTCCAGTGGAATCCTGCACCGATGCTTTCCCAAATAAATCTCGGGGCTGCCTTATATTAATGAACTGTCACAGTTCCCATTGTTTTCCCAGGGCCTTGCAGCTGCATTCTTTCACAGGTGCTTGGCAAATCCAAACGCGGCTGCTTTGGGCTTTCAGGATAGGACCAAATCCCTCTCCAGCGGATTGCTGGGGAGTTATCCATGCGGAAAACATGGGTTTGTTTTCCTTTCCTTTCCTTTCCCTGCCCTGCCTCACTCTCTTCCCTGACCCCTCACCTTCCTCATGCTTCCTGGTGATGAAATTAAAATCTCAGAATCCAGGAAGGTTTTGTTTGGGAGGGAGAGGTTTTCTCAGGCAGTGACTGCAACCAGAACCAGCCTTGAGGTGCCAGCTGGAGGCAGCTTGGCTGTGGATGGACTCGAATTAAGCTCAGGAGTATCAGATGTGTCCCCTGGAGCCTCAGGCCGGGCCTGGAAAGGCTCATCCGAGGGATCTCCCGGCTGCTGCACCTTTCCCAGTGACAGGCACGGGGCCGTGTCCCTGCCAGGTGGGGACAGGACAGGAGGGCAGCTCGGTGACAGCTGGGTTTTCTTAGAAGGGATCTCATTTATTACAGAGTTGGATAAATCCCTGACTTCTCTTCCCCTAATCCCTCACTTCTTTGCAACCTTTTCAGCTGCCTCTCTACAGACAACATATCAATGGAGGCTGAGCGGCCCTGGAATTGCTGCTGGGGACCAGGAGCTTTTAGGGACACCTCCACACAGCTTCCATGGCTGCTTCTAAACCGTGCCTGGGTAATTATTTATTACATTTAGTGCCCGATAAGGAGTGAGAACATTGCAGCCCGAGGTTCTGAGGGAGGGGATCCCGTGTCTCCTGTGCGGGAGGTGGCCCAGAGACGCTGCAGAAACGTGTCTGTGTCTCCCAGGCTCCACCTGGAATGGGGACTCCAGCACCTCCTGGGCAGCTCCTTCCAGGCAGAAATTCTGCCTGAAACTCCCCTGGCACAGCCTAAAGCCATTACTTTGAAAAGGAATTTCTTTTCCTTCAAAACACTGAAACCCGTTTGCCATGAAAATGAGCTCAAGTCCTCGTGTTCATTCCAAATAATCAACTTCTCCTAGACCTGGAAATGACATAATTGTGTGTCCAGTTCACAGGATTTAATCCAACCTCAATCTCTTCACTAAGCACAAATACTTGTATTTTTTTGTAAAGTTAGATTATGTCCTAGGCTGCTCCCAGGAAAACAAAGGTTGCATTTCTATGGTTTAATAAAAGGAGATTAATATAAGTGAAACAAATCTACTGTTAGAAAAAATGGCAGAATCAAAATCCATTTAAGTGAAACCTGCAGCTCTTTATATTGCAATCATAATACACTTAGAGGAGCAGCTTCCCTAAAACCTGGCCTTGTCACCGATAGCCCTTTATTCTTCCCTCAGTGTTCCCTGTCAAGGAGCTAATTCAGGCAGCTAATTGGGACAATAACTAATCCAGCCACGTACTCCCCCAATTATTCCTTCTTCATCCCTCTGCTATTCTTATTCCCATGTATTTTTTACAGCAGCTTTTAATTCAATTAGAAGACAAGCAACGGACTCTCAGCCGAGGGTCCCCTGCCACCGACGGGTCCAGGCTCAATAGCAAACAGTAATAACAGGAATAAGATAAGAAATCTGATATAAAAACATTTATAACAACAGCAACAAATTTTTGCCAGCAGTGGAGAGCCTTCAAGGACACTCAAATGTAAAGAACACCATACAGGGAATAACTGTTAAATCTCATCAACTCTCCCAGAGGGTCACTCCAAGTGATATTCCCAGAGAAGCTGTGGATGCCCCAGCCCTGGAATTGTTCAGGGCTGGGCTGGAGAGGCCTGGAGGAGCAAAGGATTTGAAGGATCATCCCCCCTGCCACACCTTCCACTAGCCCAGGTTATTCCAAACATTTCTCCAGATTTACAAAGTATCAACAATTCCTGCTGAAATCTCCATAAGAGATTGCCTTATTGTATTTTCTGTATTCCTGTCATCACAAGCCATGGATTTCCATAATGACCTACATATGCCCATTACAAAAATTGAAAATCCATGGAAAATCTCTTTCCATCCCCTGCACCTCTTGGCCTTTTCCCAAATCCACTGTTTTCTCCCTAATGGACTGCAGTATTCCATATCCATTAGTACAACCGAAAATGATGACATTTCACTTTAATTGAAATCAAAATCTTATTTCATTAGGGAATTAGAAAACAAACCAAATTTTAATCGGATTCAGGCAAATACAGAATATTTTCCTCCTCCATGGAGTACCTTTCCATGGAAATCTGCAGTATTTCTGAAGCAATGAATAAACACATTCTTTGCAAGCTGTACTGAAATTAGCAACTTTACATTCCACTCTAAGCCAAACTAGCCTCACGTTGACACCATAACAAGGAAGCACAAAGGAAGAAACTGCATGAAAATTACAAGGTTTTTCTTGCTCCATTTTCCCACTTGTTTATTTTCGGAAGTGGAGAAACAAACACTTTGTGACTGGGGTTTACCCTATAAAATTTACTAAGTTCAGCTATGTTCCACTTCGGT